>JAVJGJ010000060.1:66622108-66661417 GCA_035590215.1 Microhierax caerulescens | reverse complement strand
GAACCCCCCACCGGGGGTTGGGGGGGAAACCAAGCAGCCGCAGATGACTGCCTGCCACTTCATCCGCGCCGGCCCCCTGGTTAGAAAGTTTGGGGACCCCTGGCCTAGACACATAAAACTTCTGTGGCCTTAACTGATCCGTTACAGACTAACCTGGAAGAGAGTGATCTAACTTGGATTCTGCAAGCACTAATACACTGGTCAGAGGAGCTTCTTGTGATTTGTAATGGAAATTATTTTACCCACATATATAAACCTCTTTCACAGCAACATTAGATGCATCCACCTTTATTGATTTGGCTTTTTTTCCAAACCTCTAACCCTACTCTAGCCCTTCACAGAGCACTGGGGTATGAGAACCTGCTGTAGTAGCCATACTATTCCTTCACAACTGAACAACTTCCTCTCTTCCCTTCCTACCTAGTCTTTTTGTTACAGTGCATCAGCAATATTAATTCAGTTTTCCTGTATACTTTACACCATGCATGTGCTTGGCTGGCCTAGAGGTTTTTACCCCACTGTGGAGTGGGAATTTCTGAGCTTGTTGAAGCAGCCCCTGGTGGCGCAGCAGAGAGGGAAGACTACTAACAGAGCCAGAACAGGTGAGTCCCCAGACAGAGGAAGAGGGTTCTGTGAGACACAGTCCTTTTACTAATAATTTGGCCTTCAGTTTGCATTGATACGGGAGGAATGTGCTGTGCCTTTTTGCCCTTCCATATTCGATAATCAACACTCTAAATTGTTGACACCATGCTTGATCCCCATGCTTACAAACAAGACTTTCCTAAATTATCTGTTTTGTCCTTTCATGCTCTTGTCTTGTTCTACAGCTAGAAGGAAAAGCAGAATATTCCTGGAGAAGTAAACACTCCCACAAAAGGGAGAGAGGTCAGAACTTTTCTCTTCTACTTTCCACATTAGAACTAGGCATGAATCCCTTGCCTGTGCCATCCAGAGAAGCGAGAAACATTCAAACATTCCCTAGGCATTAGAGAGGAGTCAGAGTACAGCTGAATTGCATCAGACCCTCACCATGATCAAACACAGTACATGTTACCCTATCACATTTTTACCCTATTGCCTTCTGATGAGAAACTGCCAAGCCATTTCTACCTAGTACCTTCTATTCACAATTTATTTTCTAAGCTCCACATTTTCCTTTTCTGATTCTGCCATCGGATTCATTAGCAGCATCACTAACTGCCTGAACAGAGCTGCGCCCTTTCAAACACAGCATCACATGCAGGAGGGCTGAAAGTTCAAATACCTCTCCCACAAACACAGTCGCCTACAAAACTGTCACGTGTGGCCTTCCCTTGCAGAATAAACCAAAATGAACAATTATTTTCCCTCAGCTTCGCTCTCAAAAATGGCTGAGTTATTTTGATTGGACTTTTTAAAAATAATTCATCATTGAAAATTCTCCTCCTAATGCTAAAAACTGCTGAAAGTATACATAGCTGAAAAGAAGTCCTGGAACTGGTGGTGTCACCACTAGAACTGGTACACTTCCCCCCCCTTCACATGCCTCAGAATCCGATCAACCAAAGGATGTTTATTTACTTATGAAGACACTACCTTTATATTTCCATCAGTTTTGGCAAAACATGAAAATTGTAGGTTTAACCTTGCTGGTCAACTCCTTGGGTCTCTTCTTTCCTCAGGCCAAACCTGTATCTCTCAAGATTAGCAGCACATTTGTTTGCCAAAACAGAAGCAACTCCCTTGCAGATCACCGAGCTGTACAATGATTGTTTCTGGAGCACAATTACTTGCTGTTCCTAAGAGTTCACAGCAATTTTGAGTCAGACATTAGTGCTGCGAAGGGTTTCAGGTAATTAACATACCGAAAGAGTATCAGCTATGCTAGCAGTGAAAGAAACTGCAAAGAAATTCAAGTTATATTCATCAGGATGAGATGAAGTTTGCAAAAATGAACTAGAGGGAAGACAAGATTGAGCAGCATTTGCTGATACGTGACACGACAGATATACAGCTGTGGCTTCTGTGCCTGTATCTCCCGCCAGCACATCAGCATTCTGTAGAAGCAGCAGCAAAATAACAGTGACTGCATCTTACACTTTCAGTGGAATTTTAGCCACAAACTGACCACTTTGCTCCTTTGAATAGGAAGGAATGACGGCTGAGTCTCCCAGAGGAATAAATTGGGTGCACAAAAACTAATATAAGCTACTCTAATTATTGCTACTCTGATGGCCTTTCCTAATGAATGTTCTACAGATACTGAAAAATAACACAATAACGTAATAGACTTTTTGCTACCTTAGAAAAAATACCTCTGACATCTTCTCTTTACCTTAACTATAGAATACAGAACAACAAAGGTTAAACCATACAGTACCTTCTCTGGAGTGAAGCAGATTTATTCATAGAAGATCCTCCACCAAAACCATATATTATTGGAGCTAAATTGCAGTGTATTAGATGCATCTGCCTATAAGGAAAAGTGTTGAAACTTCTAGCCTCTAGCTTACCAGTTCCAATTTGATCTATGCAAAAAAAGGCTGAAAGGCATTGCTATCAGCTGTTCAATGGAGTGCAAGAAAACAGCAGGTGGAATTTAGTTTGGTTGCCAGTAGGCAGATATGCTCATCTTACAGAATCAGTGAAGGGAACCATAATAACTTTACCTTGCTTTTTTTTACACTTTCATTAAAAAAACAAAACAAAACAAAACAAACACACACCACACACCCCCCAAAACAAACAAACAAAAATAAAAAACAACCCAGACACTGCCTCAGACCCCCAAGAAGCCACAAGATGAGGTACAGAAAGTGGGGGATGCAAGAACTTTTCTATAGGTCATGCCTGTGATATAACTGCTTCTCAAATAAAGAGACCATTGTTATCCTTTTCACAGCCATCGTTGGCACTAAATTCAGTTAAAATACTAAGCAAAAATATAATATCATAACAACAAAATCGAAAACCAAACAAACACACAAAAAAACCCCGACCCAACCCAAAACCTCCTAAATTTTTTCAATTAATATTGTCTCTGAAAGAGCCACTGGTATTTGATAATGATCTGCGACCATGGAAAACTACCAATTAGTAATTATTTCTGGGAAAGGTTTATAGGGTTTGGTTTCTGCTATTATTTTGTCTATTACCACATTAATTATTTGTGCGCCAGTTTAGTTTAGAATTGCACATTCACATGCCCGGCAGCTCAAGGGGTTTGATTCCTGCTGCAATCCCCCGCTTCCTGGCCATATTGAGGCATGAAGCTGCCCAGCTGTTCTGCGGTGCCGAAACTGTGATTCAGTAAGGAGGTGATGGCATCGGATTTGATTCGTTAGCTTGTAGCGTGGTTTCTAGAACCCATGAATCTTTCTCATTAAATAACCATCTATCGTGTTGGAGATGATTAACTTCTACAGTCAGAATTAAATCAGCACTGAATCTGCGCTGCTATTAGTACAGTTAATTTTCTGTTTGATGGCTGATACGCCAGGTGTCCATTGTTCACTGTAACGTAAAAAGTGGAAAAAAAAGTATAATTGCGTGCACATGCTCTTTTTATTTCAATAATATGTTGGATTCAATTTTGTTTTAAAGAGTGGGTGAGAGCAGTGGGAGTTATAATGGTATTGACCTTCCCCTCTGTGGAGGATGCTAATGCTGCAAAACAATCAATATACTAAGAAGACAACCTAAAAAAAAAATGAGGCCACATTTTTCCCTTTCCTCCTTTAAGATTTTTATACTGATGATGTGCCAGGAAACTCATTTTACATTAGGCCAATAATTCCTTCTATACAAAGTGAGTGTTACATTAGCAGCCGACCATCCATCAGGATCAACACAGCTCTCTTGAGAAAGAATTGAAAAGAGGTTGTGGAATGGAGACTTTCACTTATTTCGTGAAGACAAGAAATAAAATCCCCCAAACAACAGTTACCTGTCACAAAAAAATTACCTAGATCACACAGCAATTCTCTCCATCTCCATTGAAACCACAGCCAGAAACCTACGGCCTGCTTCCAAAGGAGGGGAGATAACCCACCGGCTTGCCAGCTGAGCATGCTTTCTGGTGTTGCCCGCCCGTGCTTTCCGAGCAGAGGATCAGGTTTATCCTTTTGTTTGTTCGGCAACAGCAATATCTCTGCTAGAGATATGGTCAGAGCCGAAGTTTTCATAGTGAGGCTTTAGGAAATCAGCTTTTGTTCTACCTCAGAACGGGGGACGGTGACCGTACCACGGGCATGGACTCTTCTAAGAAAAGTACTGAAGAAGCTGGAAGTCTCGTAACTGCGTCAGGGCACAGGCACGAGGTATCCGTAAGGCAGCAGGTTAGCTGTAGGTCCTACGAACGGGATATTCTGTGCAAAGGCCTAGAGTGTCTTCTGCTTTGCATCGAGCAGATTCTGGTGAAGTTACGGTTTTGTCTGCCTCACTCCACGCTTCTCTGCTTGGTAAAGCCATGCAAGTTTGCTGCTTTTAGCGTCTGTCTCAACCACTTGGGCCACTGTTGAATGATCAACACAATTACCGAAGACAAATGGGCAGTTTCATGCAAATGAGAGGAGAATCGATACCAGTCAGAAGACAAAAGAAGCAATTAGCCAGCCTCCCCCAACTTTCAGCTCTCTTGTAGTGCCTAACCTCAAGAGCACTTACCCTATTTCCCTGTTTTCCCGAGTGGAAAGCAGGTTGAAGGATGGATTGGGCAGAGGTGTTGAAGAGACAGCTGGGGAAGGGGTGATGTCATTGGCATACAGCTTGACAGCAACAGCCTGCCCAGTTATGAGAACATGCTGCCCAGCTATTTGACCCGTGGATGAGTGTCACCTACTGAGAGACATCCTTGTCATCTTGGCAGCAAGCATCAGAAAGTTAAGCAAATCCAACCCATCTGCACTATGGAATTGCCATCATGAGGAAAAAAAGACATCTTACAAAGGAGCGTTAGCCTTCCTGAGATTTATAGATACAGTTGTTCTAAAAAAGAATAATTAAAAAGGCAAGACTAGTAGAAGAAAACTGTAGGAGCAAGTTGATGGGACAGCAAGCATTAATGTAAGCCATTAAACTCTGTTTTGGTAGGTATATTTTTATCATGAGCCTTTATTAATTCAATATTTAACCACTCAAACTTACAACCTATATACATATTTAAGTACTTAACCACGTTTTAACTACTCCTTTCACCTTCTACTTGTGAAATTCATCTCTCAGACTGGACATCGGTGAGCTGTCAGGACTGGGAACTAAGCTTCACTGTGTTTTAGTTAGACACCTGGCATAATTTAGCCATACTACTGTGTCCTGTAGTCACTGTGGTATTAGGAATGGAAGACTGGGAGAAATGTTGTCACCTGAAAAGTCATTATTTATTCAGAGGTCATAAAAGACCATACAGAACAGGCAGAACTTTATAGAGAACAGATTCCTTGGAATTACGTCCCCCCACCCACCACTTTCCTGGGACTTAATGAGGAAGGTAGCCTAACAATTTGCATACATATAGTATCTGACCCCTTAACCTCTTTTAAAAGCCAAAATCAACTTATAGCCTTACAGCCAATATACCAATTTACCTACATTAATGGAACCACTTCTCAAAACCAGTCTGGCATCCACACACCAAATATTCTACAGCATTTACTTGATTTTTATTACAGCCTTCTGCCATGCCATTGTTGTTATTTTACCGTACAGTTGTAGGCAGCTTGTTTTCACCATCAGGGACTCATTAAGAGTGAGCAATTTGATGCTTAATGAGTTGTTAACCCTGAGTAAATATATTAAAATAATAGAGTGATAAATTCAAATTGAATTGCATTGGGCTTGGGGTTTTTTTTGTTCAATAATGTCTTCTGTAGCAAGAGAAATTACCATTTAAAAAGCAGTTTTTGATAAAATATATTCTAGATTGCTCACACTTATACTTTCAACATACAATCCATCTTTCCTCTCTATGGTTCTCACTCACTTCCTGGGAGTTCCTTTTGGTTTATAGTTTCTTCAGCCATGGCGTCAGCTCTGATATGGAAGACATTTGGCCTATTCTCCCACACAGCTTTTAAATATTTGAGTAATACTCTGCCCTGTGTTGCAGTTTCACCCCATTCCATATACTCTATACATGTTTACAAAAGATCCACTCCTGTTCTTTCACAAGATTTGGATTTATAAGCAAAGCCATGTGAAATAAAAATATCAACACCCAGATTGTTCTTCTACTTGGATTTGTTTATGCCTAAGGACTGCTTAACCCCAGGTGTTCCTATACCTAATTTAATTTTTTTTTTAAATTTATTTATGCCCTAACAAGAGGCATTTACTGTGCTCTAAATTTGTTCAAACCAACTAGGTTTACAGAACACCACCACCACCAGCTGCTGGACACCGAGGTCTTAGCCTTGGCCAACTGGGTGAATCATTGAAATGTCTAAAACTGTAAAGGGAGCTATTTGTAAACAGTTTGCATTTCTGCCTGCTACAAAGCTCCTATGGCTGACTCAAAACTACCCATGGACAATCAGGAGCGAGGTGCAACTGTTCTACACCATCAGCTTCCAGGCACAGAAGCCTGAAAGGCAGCAGATCTCCAAGTTATATTATTTTAATTACCACCTTACCTTTTGTGTACCATTGCATGGTTCTCCTAAGTTACACTGCTTCTCTCAGGAAGTATGACCAAATACCAGAAGCTTTTTTGTTTCATTCAGTAGAACTATCCATGCTTGACAATGTACAGTTGGCATGCTACACGCTGGTGGGAAGCAGCTCTCAGAGCTGGAAAGGAATGAAGCCTGCTAAACATATCACAGCAAAACCCCACCATAACAGCTACTGAATTTACTGACAAAACTGGTGTTGAAATTGCTGACTCAGAGACAACGTAAATGCAAAAGAACGAGCTAGATTTTGCTTTTCTTGCACATTGGACAAGTTCTAAATATGATGTCAGCTGGGGCAAACACTGACATCCTGACCCCAGATCAGTCCTTGCTACTGTTTAATGGGATCATCAACTGAATGGGACTTCAAGGCTTAAAGACAATAAATGCTGTAAAAGTAAGTTATAAGAAAAGGTTAGGGGTGACAGGCTGCAATGTGAAATCAAACCTTACAGGTAAGCTGAAGGTTAAATAACTATTTTTATTCCCTAATTTTGTTTGTTAAGACTTTCAGATTTACAGAAGCTGTTACCGATTTGGAGCCTTAAGAGTCTTCTAGCTTCTTTATACAGAATTCTGGCACTTGCACCTAACAATTTCATATACCACCCTGAAAAAGAAAAAGCAGAGTGAGCACAAATACAGATAAGCTTGAGTGGAAAAGCCTGAGGAATATTTGCAATGGCTTTTCCCCCCATGGTTCCCCCATGTGACAGACGTCACATATGAGAAAGACAAAAACCTGTCATTAAACACAAGCAGAAAGACGCTTTCTTAGAGTCAAAGAGTGCTGTTTAATGTAGTGTCTGCACGTTGTTCAAAAATAATTTCCACAAAATACATGAGATGTCATGGGTAAGCGAAGAGGGTCGCTTTGGGGTCTCTCGTGAGCCATGGGCTGACCTCAGTCACAACGTTGTACTTCTCTTATGCCAAGGGAGCAAAGGGAGTTTGGGACAAGAACAGGATGGGGGTGGGGTGGGGGGGAAGGAGACGTAGATAACAGCAAATTTTACAGATGGATTTATCCACTATTTCTTAAGGAAAACACTTCGATACTCTGTATTTTAATTTGAGGGCATGGCTTTGATCCTACTTATATAGTTAGTATCGAGAGAGAACTCGAAGCATTTCACACAGTCTCGTAATAGTGCTGTTTCTTGGACAGAACACAGCCACTATTGAGTGCAGAAAAAGAACCAATATCAGTTTAAGCAATCCTCTAGAATTAAGGGAAGCAGATACTGTGTACCCAAGCTGGAATTTGCTGTAATACAACAAGACTGATGTTGCTGCTCTTAGACCAAATTCGCTGACCAAGTACAAAAGACCTGAGGTTCCTGCTTTACTTCTGTTCAGAGTCAAACTGGGAGCTATTGCTTCAGTTTCTTAAAAAACCCTGATATTTATTTCAGGTATTTACATTCAAAATTTTGACCATTTTTAATTTTAAAGTTTCTTGTGGATCGTTTAGCAAATAAAACCCTCAAAAAGACTTGCGATGTTAATTGTGGCTTCTCTTTGCAAAAGTAAAACTGAGAGGACACTCAGACACGCCACCTAATTGACACACACATTTCTCTATAAACCAAAAAACAGAGTGGGGGGGGGGGAAGAGCTCCTTCACTACTGCAGTAAATAATCAAAGAGAAATACAGCCATAAGAAGGGAGCACAGCATCACATGATAAACCAACTGTTCTGACCCACGTACTGTTTGCTCAGAATCAGTTGTTTATGAGAACAGGTGAACGAATGAATGAGCGCGGGAACAGCCTGCTGTGGCTCAGCCTTGCAGAAAAGACAACAAAAATACACTCTCTTCTCCCTAAATGGTGCGCCAACCAGACAAATCAATGAAATGTAATCTCCTCAAACTGGGCTGGGGTGGCGTAGGCTGTATGACAGAGAATTGGCTGACCTCGTCTCATCTGATGCAATTCAGTAAGAAGCTTGTGCTGACCCACAGAAAAAGCAGAGAAAAGAACACAGAAATTGTGCAGTTTCTGCTAGAAAACACTCATTTTTCCACTGTTATATTCTTTTAGGGAAGCCTGCTAATCTTACCAGAGGTTAAGGCATGTTCTGGATTTCTCTTATGAGCAGGAGGGCCTTTATTTCATCTCTATGCATCAGAAATAGTAAACAAGAAAGCCTGCCATAAATTCTTACCATTATAAAGCCCGTTTAACTCTGAAGACTTTGCTTGCCTCCTTCTGAGGTCATTCTTTTTGTTGAAGAAAAAAAAAAAAAAGATTAGCCTATTTCTCTGTTCTGGCATAATAACAAAGGTCTGTACCTTTCCCTTTCCTTCTCTACAGAACCAGGTAACAATGTTTTAATGTATAATACTAGGCAAGGTATAAGACTGATAAAATATCAGGTTTTTATGGGCTAAAACACATGCAACTCCTATTGATTCCTTTACTAAACAGAGGTAGGCCAGTACTGTCCCACCTGTATTTAACTTTTCACAGGAAAAGCACTCAGGAGAGTGGAGAAATGCTTACATCTTACACAGCAAACTAAATCCAACGAGAAGAAAACCAGAAAAGAGGTAACGTGTGACAGCAGCAAGTTTTACTTGAAACTTTCCTCATACATTCTTGCAAACAAGGTATGAAAAATATTATAGGCACTTATTTCATCTACCTCTCCCAGTGTAAGACTGTCTAACTTCTACTAGTACCTTAGCTTCTCCGCTACTGAGACAGGATATCATTTTCTCAGGGGAGATAGGACATTTATGAAGTACTTTGCTTATAAAATACTTGAAAGTCTTCAGGTAAAACATGACAGAAATCCAGAATATTTTAATTATTTAGTGCATTTCCTAATGCTTTATGCTGTTCTGTTTTATAGTATTCAATTCATTAGCGAAACAAAGGGAAGTGGCAAAAATCCCAAATCTATAGCACAAAACCACGCTAGCATTTAAGCTTTTACATTCCCCAGTTTGTTGAATCTGAACAGCAGGAAGTTTTTCCTCTTAAGCAGTATCTGCATTTTCCTTTTCTTTAATTGCCATCCTCTCCTCCTTTTTATAACCTTTTTTCACCCTACCAATTCTTTTCCTTTCTTGGTGGTTACACTCAGAATGATTTTTGAGAGGAGACTGGATGAATTCACATCTCCAGCGGAGTTTTATTTGCAGGGAATGAAAGCAATATTGTAGTTTTCTCTTTTATTATTTCAAAGATGCACTGAGTTTTGGTTTTGCCTAAAATTCATTTCAAATTCACTTTTGCATACTAAGCAATTAGAATGATACGGAATTAATTTCTGAGCAGCCAACCTTCTCCACCTGGCCCGCTTCTCCTGTAATACTATTGGCATTATGCCACAGCAGGCAAAGGAAAATTAAATGGCTAAAAAGTCAGAGTATAAGTAGAAAGCAATTTTCTAATGACAACGTCAGTATTTGGATATCCATCTATTTTTCCAGGTAATTGATTGCCTCTTTATGACACCTTCAGAGGCCTGTGGCTGACTTGCTTCCAGTGCACGGTGCTACAAAGATGTAACTGGCTGAATCCTTTCATCTCACAGCCATCGTTGCTGAAAGAGAAGCTGTCTCTCTGCGACCACAAACAGCCAGTAAGTTCCAGGAGAGCTACACCACACACAGCCACTGCCAGAACAGTTTATGGGTAAAATCAGCGTCAAAGGAAAGTGCATGCAGGGGAATCAGCATTTTGAGAGTGATGCTGAGCTGGGGAAGCCAGGCTGCAGTATTGTTTTAACAGAGTACTGTATTCTCTTCCAAATAGTTTTCACCTACCCTTTTCAATTCTTAAAAGAATGGAGAGGAATAGGTTTTTTTGTGGGTGAGAAGGGTTGTTCAGACAAATTACAGCTAGCTAGGGCTAGCTATAGAAGGCCACAGGGCATGCAAGCAAGGTGGCAATACTTCAGCTGTATGCTGCAACTTACTCGCAGCATCATTTGCTTTTCAGCTCAGTCTTGCCCTTCAACATTGCCCGTACAGCTCTTCTCCTCTCAGTACTCATTGCTGTTACCTGCGTTGTAAGGTTGATTCAGCTGTGGAATGGTGCTGCATTGCAATACTCCTGGCTGAGCCTGCCTCTAGGCTCTGTTAGTGCACGTGAGTCCTGCCCTGCCATCCCAGCACTCGATCGTTCCTGCCTCAGTTCTGGCAAACAGTTTCAGCTGTTTCAGACCTTCCTGCTGCCTTAGCCGAGCACCATCCCTGCTGCTTCAGTCTCAAGCCCTGGACACATAACTCATCTTAGTCTTAATTTTCACCATTACTTTTGTTCAAAAAGTCACTAACTACATCAAAGTGCCTTTTTTCTAGCAAGGCATACTCTTCCTGACTTCCAGTCCAAGACCTTTGTACCTTCTAACTCAAAACTCCGAAGTTTAAGTAGCCTCTGAAAGTTCACAGTGAACATCCATCCATCTTCAGGCAATGACTGCTACTACCAAGGTGTAAGGTCCCTGTATGCTCTGAGGCTACTGGTTCCCCTCAGCCTCCAAAGCTCTCAAGTGCAAGAAATCTCTTGCTATCATTCATAAGCTTAAACCCCAGTCACAGTAAAGGAAAAAAATTAAAAAATGGACCCCACACTCCTCTGATCCTATTTGCCCTCTCAGAGATGCACAGCACAGGGAGCACTACATGTTCTGCTTCCTGAACAGGTGATGCTGAGGCAGCTGTTGGTTGTTGCTGAGTATGTATGGACGCATCTATTTCTCCCAGACCTAAGCACACGATTTATAATGGACAGGAAAAAGCTGTAAGGGTGGATTAGACAAAATACAGCTTCGTGTCTTTGTTCTCTCCCTCCCCCACAAGTAACCAAGCAAAAATAATCTTCATTCAAGCCAAGAAAAAAGAATCAAAAAAATAGAATCACTATACGAAAGCATCCTCTGAATAAATCATCTACAATAGATAAGCTCAGGAGATGCTCCCACCTCACAGGGAAGCAGACAAAGGGGCCGTATATTTGTATTGTTCCTCTTATTTTTAATACCTTTACTAGAACAAGAGTAGGTGCAAATATTTAAGCTGGAACTGTAGCTACGCGGGGCAATTCCAGTGCCAACAAGCTGACAAGGAACCCAAGGATCAGGGATATAGGAGGGGGACAGGAGAGTTCTGCAGGTGAAATGATCTTTATTCTAAATTGCATATTGGAGGTATGCAAAGAGAACAGAGCCGCAGCTTAATTATCTAGAAGCAGAAAGTTAATTTATGTGATAAACAAAGGTCAAATTTTTTGATGCATACGAACAATAGAGAAATGGTTGGTACCTTTGAAAATCAGCTGTCTTCTGCACAAAATGGGAAAAAGGCTGATCTACCAAGCACACAGCTGTGAGGTTTAGTTCATGGTTACAAATCTTTTTCAAACCATCAGCTCAAAAATGCTTGAGACCTACAAATGCTAAGATCTGACCCATCACCTAGATGACACAGCACAGTAACAGTAGCACAGTTAGCGGCTCTAACAGGTCAGAACAAGCTGTTTTCTTATAGATCAACTAGGTAGAACAACTAGCATGAAATGCTTCTATGCAAAATAAAAATGTAAAAAAACCACTAATATGCAAAATATTTCAGCTCTTTGACAGCCCATATATTGATCTTCTCCAATTACTTTGTGGCTGGGGACATACCAGACAATAATTTGTTATGACTTATGTCCTAATCAGAAGAAGACAGGCATGTGATAAGGTTATACATCGGAAAATACTTTTATCTCCATTTAGCTGAGTTGGTGGCCAGGAGCTCCTGCCTCACCATTTTTCTGGTGAATATTTCCTGTGGAAAGGAACAAAATCTAAAGGAAGAGCTCATTTCTCATACCATCAGAGGACCTCAGGGGACCGTGAGAGTTACCTAACTCTAGTCAAACTGGCTGTGGTCACAATAACGCTTACAGGTTGGTACATAAACGGGCTGCCTGCGTGGCAAATGACTATATGCCTTCCAAGGATCCTCACAGCCTTTGTCAGGTAACTGTTTTCATCTCTACACATAGTGTCCGTTTGTGTCAGTAAGTCCACATACATTACTCCACAGCATATCTCTTTGTGGCTGCCTGTTTTTCTCTGTATGTCTCCCCATTTGTGAAAAGTCTGATCATACATCTACAGCAGCCATATAAATACTATCTTTCCCCATGTAACTATTAAATTAACTTGTTTGAGTAACTCCACAGAAGCCTTGAGAAAACCGGTATTTTTTTTTTAAATTAGCTACCATCCTCCTTCCTTGCCTTTCCCCAGATCAAAAGGTAGTGCCAGAGTGGGACAAGTCTTTTTCCAACATTTCCAACAAGGGCTTTAAGCTGTAAGAGGGTAGATTTAGAGACATAGGAAGAAATTCTTCCTGTGAGGGCGGCGAGGCACTGGCAGAGGCTGCCCAGAGCAGCTGTGGGTGCCCCATCCCTGGCAGTGTCCCAGGCCAGGCTGGACCGGGCTGGGAGCAAACTGGGCTGGTGGGAGGCATCCCTGCCCATGGTGGGGGGCTGCAAAGTAGCTTATCTTTAAGGTCCCTTCCAACCCAAACCGTTCTATGATTCCCAAACCGAAGCAATCCTACATGCCTTTGCTCTTTTCCTTAAAACTGGCCAGAAAAAGAATAAAATTGGTTTTGCACGATTTCCTGCTGTGTAGGTTTCTTCCTCCTCCTTCTTTCTGGGAAGGAAGGTAAGTCTGTTGAAGAAAAGAAGGAAAGGCGGCAGTTTTGCTGACAGAGAGGTTTCCCAGTAGATGGCCTGTTGTGGCTGAATCACATCTTCCTACTTGGACTGTGAGCGGGTGATTGACTGAAAACATTTGTTAGTGACTGTGAATGGTAAATCAGCCTTCCCCTGTTTTAAGCAGTCAAGGAAGCAGGATTCTTTTCCAAAGGCCTATTTATTCAAACCTTTATGCAGCTGGATGCCTGTCTGCTAGGGATGAGACACAGGGGTGCTTTCTGGGCAGGAAAGATCAAGGATATTAATGGCTTTCCTAGATGATGGAGAGAGACATGCGAAGTCCTGAAAAGATCAGCACCCATCATCTCCCCTTCTCCAGCCTAACTCTGACATTTTCTTTTCATATCTGTTCATCACCACCTTCGATTCATTGCCCTATGCTGAAGCGTAGTGCCCCCCGGCATTGCTAATCTGCTGCCACACCTGCTTTTAGAGGTGACCAAATTGTCCACACAAGTGAGGTGACTCATGTCAATACAAAATCTTAATGTTATTTCCAAATCCATCAGGATGACAGGATCCCATCATTAATGCTGTCAGAAGAGTATCAGTAGCATAAGATCACCTGAAACTCTGGACTTGCTGGGAAAAGAAAGATTTATTTGGAAACTCAGCAGGAGCTGGGAGTTTCTATCTATTCCAGAGTTCAGGTACCTCTGTGATTAGCAGATAACCAACAGGTGACAGTCCCTGCCCTAAATGAATGTGTTACAGAGCTCCAAATCCCAAGGCAGCAAGCCTTGGACTCTTGATTTTCTGAGTAGAAGCAATCCTTGAACCAATCTGACCCACATTACCTGTACATACACAACAGGGACAGACACCACCGATCAGCTACAAATTGCTTTTATGCAAGAAAGTGAAGTCCCGCTATGGTCCTGGGGACCTGGATGCCCTACAGTGATGGCACAGCAGCGTTCAACAGAAATACCAGAGTGGACTGCCTGGATGGAAGACAGCATTCAGTCTGGTAAGTGGCAAAGGATTGCAAGTCAAGGGGTGCCTACAGCAGACCCCCAGGCCAACCTGTTTAGCCTGGCTTGAACCCACATCCTAGCCCAAAAGCAACAGCAGCAGATGACAACACCGAAACTTCTTTATGATATGCTTTAAAAAGTGATTAGCAAAAAACAGCAGGAAGGATGCCAATGTGTCGCCCTGAACCCATGGTGCAAAAGACGGGATTCAATCATACAAAAAATCATTTCTACTTCCCCTGCACGTGCTGTGACACAGAGGACAGAAGATGCCTTACTGAGCAGCTTCAGTGCTGGAAAGAACAATTTACACAAACCTGGCAGAGCTGAGAGAAAACACACAGAAACTCTTCAAAGGAGTCATCTCCAGGAATTTTAAACAGTACAAGTGGAGCAAAACAGAGAGCAGGGAGAAGTTCTATAATGTTTGTTATATCCAGGATCAACGGCTAAAGACAGGCAAGGAAAGTGTCCGTCACCCAAACGCTTTGAATTTGTCATCCAGACTTCTAGCTGATCCTGGATTTAAAGTTTTTGCTTACATTTAAGGCTGCTATGCTTGACTTCAAATTCCTTCTGCTTTGAGTAGAAGAAAAAGGCAGTGTTAGAGCCACAAAGTTACTAGAAAGCCAAAGAGGGGAGATTTTACTATTCTGGTCCTCTTTTTTTTCTCACTGTCACTCACTCACAACAGTGTCCTCACTCTTCCCTCCCAAAGTTACTACTAACCGTTCTGAAGAAGCTGGAGGAAAATGGTTGTGATTTGCTGTGACTGTGTGTCTTACTGCAGGGGTGGTGACACACTGGCAGAGGCTGCCCAGAGCAGCTGTGGGTGCCCCATCAGTGTCCCAGGCCAGGTTGGATGGGGCTGGGAGCAACCTGGGCTGGTGGAAGGTGTCCCTGCCCATGGCAAAGGGGTTGGAACTAGATGAGCTTGGAGGTTTCCTCCCAACCCAACCCATTCTATGGTTCTATATGTATGTCAGCCTCTTGAGCTTTTATTGCAAGACCAGCTTACTGTAAGCAAAGAATTTTTACAAAGTTCTGCGAGATTTTTTTAGTGTGATGAAGTAGTATTTTCTGTAGCCATTTACAGTGCAAAACAGTGAGGAATGTACGACATCTTCCAGGAAAGTCTACTGTAGGATGGTCAAGACCGAACAAGAAAATTCAAGTCCAGTCTTCAAGCATCTCTGGTGAATGTTGTGATGATGAGCCAGAGCATCTGGCAGCATTAAAACTTCATTAACAACATATAGGTGGTTGGCTGTCTTTGTCTGTATTTAATATTCTTCAGGTTTTGCTACTCTGAACACACTAATTTCCAGAGCAATCATCTGCTCTCTGATAATCCGTCAGTTTATTTAAAATAGCGAAGCATGAGATGTTTCTTACTAAGGATAGAAATGCAGGTCTGTAACCTTAAAAAAAAAATACTCTTGGTGTTATTAACATTGGAAATTTGATCCATGTGAAGGTTCCTATGACCATGACACACCACCCTGGGAAAGAGAGTTGATGAAAGTAAAATTTAAATCAAAGATAAATGACTGATAAAACCACACGAAGACCGAGAAGCACTAGGGAATAGAACCCATACACACCCTCAGTCACTGTAAGGCAAGCCAGAATGAAGATATATCACGATAAAAAATGAACTATGGTTGCTTATGACACATTGTGGATTTTGCAGTTCTATGTTTTCTTCTTTTTTTTTTTCTTGGGCAGGGGGAAGGAGCTACAGTAATTGTTACCAGCTATAACTTTTGAGACTTTTGTTCGGTCTGAAATGATACATCACGAACTGTGACACTTTTGCTTCAAACCCGATCATCATACAGTGAAAATTGTGTTCTTTTTTTCATTGTGCTCACAGTGATGTAAAAATTTTTATTTTTATTGGTTTAAGAAGCAGGAGAATTAGCTCTAAGGCTTCGGTGATCTCTGTGTAAATCTGAATTCATTCTTTTTTAATGAAAACCTTCTAGTTATTCTGTTTTAAACAGGATAACAACAAAAACTAAAGTCTTACTGTAACTCCAGGGCTGAGGATACAGTCATTGCAAAGGATAAGCATCTGCTCAGCTTGAGACATACACAAATGTAAATCCAAAGTGAAAAAAGTTACAGGGGTTATTTCATTGCACAATTCTTTCTTCCCTCCCAACACTCTGAAAACACTGAGGCTAGCTGAAAAAAAATCAGAACAGGCATAGACAGTATCACAGCTCCTGTGGTAGTCTAAGGTCTCCCTGACATGTTTTTCATTCTAAATTGTGGTGCAAACATTAAGCTTTCATTAAAAGGGAAGAAAAGAAACATTTTTTATCTCTCTGGCTTTAGAAAGAAATAGCTGTCAAAATACAACCAAGTCTTGTGATGGTGTCCTGTTAACCCAATTTTACAGAAATGTCTCTGCAGCCAGACAACAGCAACCTGTAAGGTGGAATTCAGCCTTCACCTGTGCCATTACTGTCAATTATGGACCTCTTAAATATAAATATAACCAGTGAGAAATCTTAACTAGGAAAAAAATAAAGGAAAAAAGAAAAAAGCAATACAACTAAATGCAACACACACACCCCCCCCCCGACACTTATGCAGCATTGCTATGCAGATAAAGTGTCAAAGAGAGAGATCGTGGTTGGGGGGTTGTATACATTTTTTTTCTAAAGTTATTTAACATTAGCCTGCCCTTAATGTAAGGCAGTCGCATTTCCCCTCGGGAACAAGTCTTTTGGTTTTCAAGGCACAGCAGTTTCTATCCATGCTAAGAGAAAGAGTGGGTGTTGTGAAAATCAGAAACCATTGCACAACAGGAGGGCTTACGTTGCACCTATGTTACCCTAAATATTTAGCTACTAAAATGAAGGCTAAAAAGCTGTTCTTTTCCTATCCATAAATTTCCGCAGAGTGAAGAGGGGCAGAAGGAGAAAAAGAAAAGAAAAGCTAAGGGATAATGCTGGCCCCAAAAGAAATGGCTACACATGGGCTAAAAGTACACCATGAGATGCGAATTCAAAACTGTGTCTCCTCATTACCGACCATGGCTTCTGCAGCTGCTTTTCGGTATCGGAGCAGCAGAAGAAATGCAATGAGTTAGGAGACAGAGTCATATCACTATCTAAAGGAATTAAATGACACAGCTACCTGCAACAGAAATGGCTTGGGCTCGGTGATCTGCAGGTCTTTTCCAGCCCCAGGGTTTATATTTTAAACCAGGGGTCCACAAACTAGTGGATAGTCTGAAATCCCATGACTTCTGTGGAGTTGAAGACTACCCTAAGAGTAGACTGTGTCAAAGTAACACCTGTTACAGCACTTGTTACTAAATTACATCCAAAACTAGAGAATAACAGTCCTGATTACGCAAGACTTATAATTCAACTTTTCATTTGACATCTCCTTTGTATTACCTCTGAACCAAACAGGCTGCCTTTTCTGAATGGAAGAACAGCTCTCCTTTCACATATCTCATTGAAGCAACACCTCTATAGAAGAGATGGGTCTCCTCTGCACTACGCTATATGAAAAAGAGGTGTCATTTAAACATGAGGCCTTTATTACAACTGTAAATGGAAATATAACCAGCATGACTTTCTGATCCCAGCAGAATCTTTGCCTGCTTGCTTCTACTTGTATGCAGTTGTGGGATGAAAGTCTGAGGAAGGATAAAGAAATCAGGATAACCTTAGAAAAGCTAAAAGCAACACTGATCCTCCCACCTTCTGTTCTTTCTTTCCCCCGATGTCAGCTGGGAGATAGCAATGGTTTGTGCATGTACACACGTGCATATAGACTTCTTGCACAACTGTAGAATAAAACCTAATTTCAGGAGTGCAGCCAGCTGCACAGAACTCAACAAGCACACTGTACCTGCACGCTACCCTCAGCGTTCTCAGCGCCAGCGGTGTTTGGTGGACATCTGCCCCAGCAGCCTAACATCGCCACATTTACAGTCATGTCCCCCCCTTTCTACCACGCAGTTCTAGAAGAAACCAACACGCTACTCAGGCAATTGGGATTTGTGCGGCTGCTGCGTGATGCCACCTGAGCTATAATTTTCCTTCCCCAAGCTATGAAGTCAGGATGGCACAGAAGTGCTTTGGAGGATGGCTACTGCACACTAGTCACAACCTGAAGCCATTTTCTTCCATTGACAGAGAAGAGCAAGACACTGAAGGGAGTTTGTTTGTGGAATTGACTTCAGCTACCTAGCTCTAAATGATTACAGTTTGCCTTCCAGTTTGAAAGTTAGTTTCCAGCTCTGTGATATGAAAGAGATGCTTTCTAGGGTCTTGAAGGTAGAAAAGCATAGCACTGATAACTGGTGTATTACCAGAAACAGGCTTCTGCCCCTCTGCTCTGAAGAAAACATCAAATACACAGATTAATTCAAAACATAACCCCATACTTCCAAAATCGTTAAACACACACATTGTACAAGTTATCCCTGATCAAAAAAAACAGGGAGCAGCCACAAACCCAGACTTTTTCTTCCATACAACCCCAACAGACAACTATGGAGAACTAGAGCTGAACTGCCAGGCATACCAAGATCCATAGGTTTCTCGTATCAGCTGTCCTCCCAGGAATTATCCTGGGGCACCCACAGGTTAGCGTGCCCCTTACCCACTCCTCTTTGAAGGGCAAGCGTGGCGGTGCTCAGCTGTGCCAGCTTCTGCAGCTGCACCATCCATGACCGCTCAGGCCGTTGGACTGACCCGGTGGATAGGCAAGACCTGGGGAAGGACAACTGCCCATTTCGGTGAACTAAGGAATAGACTAAACTTTCAAACAAAGCTTAAAAATAAATAAATAAATAAATATCTGCTTTATCTTAACAGAAATCGGTATTTCCTGGATTAGGACAACGCTGGAGGCAGAAGCCTGGAGAAGGGTTTGTCAGGGTTCATGTGCTCATATGTCCATAGAGAGGAGGAAAAGGAGACAGTTCAAATCCAAATTAGATTATGATGACAACTTCCCAAGGGAACACGTTCTAGTGAGATTTCTAGCCCATCAAACCCTTCTGGATCTTTACATGAGGACCCTTCAAAGAGCTTCGTATCAGGCTCGGTGCTCCAGAGCCCTCCCAGCTGCTGCTGCTGGAGGAAACACAGATGAGCCGGGGAGGAGAAGCTGCTTTCGGCTCGCACACGGCTCTGCTGGGACCATCATCTCTGCATCAGCTGTAAATGTGACCATTAGCAGCAGCTGTGGCAGCTTTCCCGCGCTGCACAGCACCCATCCCCACATAATACAACCTGTCTCAGCTTTTACTGTGCTAAACACTACCAAGACCAATGGCACAAGTGACCTTTTTATTTCAATAATATAGGCAATGCTGCTCAACAGACACCTACAACTGAGACTTTTTTGTTGTTGTTTTGTTTCAAGGACGCCTATATTTGGCGACATTTGGTAGAGGCACACATATCTATGAAGAGGAACTGGTTCAGCTCTAACCATCAGTGACTGTAACACTCGGCCTCTCAGGCCCTTTTTATCTCAAAAGTGGGTGGGTTATAACAAGCGTACCCCATCTTGCACGTGCTTAACAGGACAATTGTTCCCTCCCATTGCAATTTTCTTTCCCTTATGGTGAGAGCTGTACTGGTAAGAGGTTTTTGTCAGTGTGAGAGCAAATCAGTGCTACTTTGTCACAACCCCTTGCGGCTAAGTATCCTCCACTTTTCTCACTGCCCCAGGTAGCTCGGACCTCCACCTAGATTTTCCCTAAACATACCAGATTTTGTCTCTTTTCCTCCTACTACTCTTCTCTACATTGCACATTCTTTTTCTTGTTTTATTTAAAACTAGTAAAGCTGTTATTCAGCAGCTGGGAGAAGAGAGATTTGATAAGAATCACCTATTGTTGAGACCATGCTGACCTGGATCTTTCATTCTTCTCTCTCTCTCTCTCCCCGGTGAGCTGCAGTAATAAGAGCTCAGCGGCTCTAAAAACAATCGATACAGAGATGACGTGGGCAATTACCAGCCTGGACAACTCAGAGGACTTCCAGTTAATAAATAAAGAAAAGACAAATAAGTTTTCTGAAGCCAAACTATTCCACCAGAAGCCTTTGTTGGAGCACAAGGGCACATGCGGGTGGCAGTGGTGAAATAAATCAAGGTCCAAGGCAGATGAGGGAGACTGCAATGAGGGCATGAGTAGTAATATGAAAACTGGCACAAAAGAAAGACGAAGATACAAAGACACAAGGATCAAACCTGAGTCTGTTCCAGCAACTTGCCTGCCCCATTATAACTCCACTGACTACAGCAGTACAGAGAAAGAATCAGAATATCTTCAGAGGAATTAGCAGGGTGCTATAGCAGGGCTAGCACATAGACTATGAAAAATGATAAGTCGAAGTCACAGAAGTACAGAGTAAGACACATACGTGATTTTGTATTTATTAGGGGTATACAAAGGGGACAAGAAGTGCCACACTGACAGCACTGTCTCACAGGAACTGTGATTCACAAGATAGGCATACCATAGCAAGACTTTTAGCATGCTTCAGCCCCCACCTGTTGAACAAAAATGGCTTGTCTGTTTGCAAGTTCAACTGCACAGCAAGCCAGTGGGCAAGAGAGCCAGCCACACCAGGAGCTGCCTCAACAAGTTGCAGCTATTCTACCCACAGGTACAAAGAAGGACCTTTCATCAGCTGAGATAATTTCATAATACAATTGAATCAAGAAACCTAGTGAAGATGGGTAAATTCATACATGGCCAGAAGATCTCTCTCCACGTGCAGCAGTCCTCAGATGCACTAATGGCCAAAATCGCCTCTGGAGCAACTCCACTGAAGTTACTCCATCTCCTCGTTTGAAATGCAGATTTTGAGAGGCTGGAGCAGATGGTCAGTAATCTGTGACAGCTGGGAACACGCTCTGAGTTTCCACTGTCACTGCTGTAGGTAACACAGAATGCTGCCTTCCCAACTAAGGAGATTACTGGTTCAGACCTCACCACCAAGAAAATTATTTAAAAAAAACAAACAAACAAAAAAAAACCACCCCCACAAAAAAACCCCAACCAACCTCTTTCCACCAGCCAGTTACTCGGACCTTTTGAGAACTAGAGCAGAGAGATTCAACAGCACCTGACAAGCAAGTAGGACCTGGAGGTCACTAGTTGGTACTTAGAGCAAGAGGAGGTTATGTGTTGCCTCTTTGCCCTAGCTGTGCTACTCCCACTGCGGGAGTCAAATGCCATCATTAACTAACTTGGTATGTTTACAGACTCACAGCCATACCAAGGTATACCTTGGGGACATCTTAATGCAGCCGTTCCACTTCTCTTCAACCCCCATTCAGAAAGCCTGCAGTGTCACAGCAAGCAGCTCGAACTTCAACACTTCCCTTTCCCTGGGGCCAAGACTAGATCCATTTCCTTGAGGGATGCTGAGAGGGAGAGCATCACATTTACAGCAGCATCCCAGGTTCTCCCATCACTCTTCAAGATGTTAATATAATCCTGGGTGCCAGAAAGCTCAAAACTGCCATATCCATCATCTCACTAATGCCATACTTTCACCAGTCCCATTAACGTAAAATAGTGCTTATTGAAAGGAATTTTTAATGGCTCCGCTCTCGCACATTGCTTGAAAGAAAAATTCTTCCAGATCAAACTGTTTGCATTTGCTTCACCTGACTGGTTTCTTTTGCTTTCCCATCTCCCCCTTTTTCTTTATATAGACATTCCTTACTCCTTCAACTATCTAATTTCCTTTCCTCCTTGGAATGCCTTGGAGCGTTCGAGAAACCTGAAGCCTCTCCCTCTCCTACCAAATCCGTGCCAGAAGCAGCAAACGAGATGTCCTGAGACTGCGGTGCAGCCCGGCGGAACAGTCTTTCACGGCTCACAGAGCTGTTTCACCACACGGTACTCTGCATCCAACAGCTCTATACAAACCTACCACACCCCTGGGGGGTGTGTGTGTGTGTGGGGGGACGACTGACCCAGGCATCTGTGGCAGCAGGCAGGTGGTCTGCAGAATGCCTGACTCTTCAGGACTTACTGCAGGGCTGGGGGTGGCGGGAAGGAGTATAAATATTTCTTGTTCCATCAGTGACAATAAAGAAAGAAAAACAAGTGGTCCCTGCTGCTAATGACAAATGATGAGCTCAGGTTGGGAAAGACTCACTCACACTGTAAGCAGACAGAAGACACGTGGGCTCCGAGATCCTAAGGCATTGGCAAAATCTGGACAAGGGAAAAAGTGGGAGACAACCAGGGCAAAGCAGAGGGAGCTGCAGCTGGTGCTGCCTGCGCTGAGTTCAGGACCTCCACCCTGGCACATTTGTCCCCCCTCACCTCACAGCTTCCGTGGACTAAAATTCTGCCTACATATAAACACTGGATGCTCAGCTGTTGATAAGAGATCCCAGTGTTGTCTGAGACCTTGTACAGTTCAGGAGGTGCATAACTCCTGTATAATTCAGGAAGCAGCGACTAGAATGCAGACATGCTACTCATCAAAGGACAGAGGCTGGGTCAGGATTAACGCAGGATGGTGGAGAAGCGGGGCATAGCTACAGCAGTTCTAGTACCAGCCTCCAAACAGGGAGTTTCATCAACACCCATGTATGATCCCAGCACTTCTGCTACGACGGAGTCCCCAGCAGCCATCACTGCTCCTGTGAAAATACTGGGCCCATGTGCCTGTACTGTGCCGGGGACACATGCACCTGCCCCCAGGCTCAGCGAGGGAGCCTGGCCACCATGGTTCCTACAGTGACGAGGTTCTCTATGGGGACAACTACTGCACCCAGTTTTGCGACATCAACCCATCCCCAGTAGCAACTGGGCTTCCTCACTTGCCCACCTGTCACTGTTTTTTTGAATGTGTGGCCATTAAACAGACAGCAGCAAGAGAGAAATAGTAAAGCTCCCTACCCACTGGAGCTTAGCTGGCAGCCTTTGGAGACTGTGCATCACGACACAGAACATCTCCATCTCCTTGGAGACCCCCAAATGGACAACAGTTCCTCACACCTATGTTCCTTCCCTTTTGCTAAATCTGAGGCAAAAGCAGCAGGAATACTCTTGTGGATTTATTTTTTTTTATTTTTTAGGAGTGAATCGTAAAAGTGAAGCTTGTCAATTTAAGCTTAGATTATCGACAAGAAGGTTGATGAATAGTCCTGGCTTGAGTGATAAACTCAGATATCAGAGAGTAAATCTAGTGGAAAAGAAAATCTATCTGTCATTCTCAGTTGCAGCTGCAGAGCCTGAATTGGCAACTGGAATTTATTTTCTTAATTCTGAGCAACTCACAGCTCTCCTGTGACCCCTTATATCACCCCTCGGGCCCCAGAGATAATACAATAGCACATTTCATTTTAAAGCAAAAAATTTTCACCTTGAATCACCATCCCTCCCCGTTTGTTTGGTTTTATTCCCCTCCCCACCCTGTTCATGCTTAACTCCCGTATTGAGGGTGCCATGTGCAGAGCCTACAATCCTTTGGCCGAAATGGGAGAGAAAGGCGGCTGAAGACTCATTCAGAAAACAGCCAAGCTTACTGACACTGTGCACCAGAAACTGCAAACCAAGTTCTGCTTCAAGTCTGCACAAACACAGCTGGGTCACTGCAAGTTTTATTACAGCGTGGATTGTAGGATCAGTCCCAGAGTATCTACTGACATCTTAAACCCTTAGCTCGTCCGCTGTGCAGGAACCCTGAGCTACACTTGTTTGTTATTCTTAGCAACATATCTTCCAATAGCAGGCACTTGTGGCAAGAGCTAAGCAGCCTAGTTTCAGGCATCTGAAAAACAACAGTCTAGCAGAATTGGGCAACATCCAGGGATTTATGGACACCTAAGGCTACCTTAACTCACCAGCAGCCTGCAGACGCACTCTATTTTCTTTCACAAGTCACTACCTCTCCCTCGGTTACCATCCTCAAGACATTTGCTATAAAGACTACTTCAGGTCATCTGACCCGAAGTAAAGTCACATCGACCTTAAAGACCATTAAAGATGAGTACAAGTTAAGTACTTCCAAGATGCATGCCATAAAATGGCATAGTATAAAAGCAGATTTGCTATGGCTGTGCTTGCATTTGCCGTTTAATCTAAATCTAGTGATTGGAATTGCTCTTGGAAACACAAGAAAGTTTGTGTGGTATTCATTTTGCAACAGCAAACAAATTTGCTGTGTCATACAGGAGTCATTCATTCATACAATGTACAGAACGAGTAACTAAGCCATAAAGTAACAATCAGAATAAAAGCACAGGCTAAAGAACGAAAGTGCAAAATCCCTCCTGCAAAGTGGAATTTTCATCCATACACTGTCATCTAATTGTGAGTACCGACTGCAGGAGTGCATCTTGGCTAGCAGTTAGGGTGTGACAAAAAAAGAGACACAAAACCTATCCAAAAGTTATCTCATATATAGACATTAAACTTTTAGTTTGGCCATCACCAGTTTAGAAGCACATCACCCCATTGTTGCCTCTTCTGCGGATTTGCTTCACACCCCAATGAGTGTGAAGAAAAGCTCCAGCACACCTAACATAGTCTTATGTTGGAAAGCATTTTTTTTTATTTTTTTTTTTGCTCCTTGGCCCCACGTTAGAATTCGCCCAGAAGCTGTCCATGCGGACACAGCATCCTCAGAAACAATTCTTTCACTTCTGTGGTGGGCTGACCTCAGCTGGACACCAGGTGCCCACCAAGCCACTCTTTCACTCCCCTCCTCAGCAGAACAAGGAGGAAAGAGAGAATAGGATGAGAAAAAAACCAAACTTGGGGGTCAAGATAAAGGCTGTTTAATGAAGCAATAGCAAAAGTCACGCACGGAGAAGCAAAGGAGGACAAAAGACGTTATTCCCTACTTCCCATCAGCAGGCGATGTTCAGCCAGCTCCTGGCAAGCAGGGCTTTAGTGCACGTAGCAGTTGCTCTGGAAGACAAATGTCATGAATAATGAATGCTCCCCCCTTCATCCTCTTTTCTCTTAGCTCTTATGTCTGAGCAGACGTCACATGGTATGGAATATCCCTTTGGTCACTTTGGGCCAGCTGTCCTGGCTGTGTCCCCTCCCAAGAGCTTGCCCCCCCCAGCCTGCTGGGGATGGGGGCAATGCTGGGGGGGCAGCCGCGGTGCTGTGCCAGCACTGCTCAGCGGTAGCCGAAGCACCGGTGTGGTACCAGCACCTTTCCAGCCACCGATACGCAGCCCAGCGCTACGAGGGCTGTGGTGGGGCTCAGCCAGCCCCAACACAACTTACAGATCGTCTCCTGCTCTGCCATCCTACTTGCTCATGTAGACAACACTATTGCTTATTCTTTTACAGCAGGAACCTGCCACAATTATCCTGACATCTACCATTCCCCAGTCATGCACCAACGTCAAAAATACTAGCCAAGTGATTTGCCACCCTTTCCCAAGCAAAAAAACTGTAACTACTGCCGTAAACTTTTTCCCCCACCCTCACCAACAGGTTGATCTGTGTATCAGAGATCCAAGGCCTATCTCTGATAAGATACAGTTGCACAAACTTGGATCAAACAGCTGAGAAAGCTTGGACAAAGACTGCAGAAAGACAAAACACGTAAAAATGACAACGAGAAGCAAGGGTAGCGAGACCAACTCATTCGTATCTCAAGGATTCAAGAGACAAAATGCCAACACAGAAAGCTAAAAAAAATCCTGAAGAAAAACTAATAAGCTAGTCAGGCCTGTTGCTCTAACTGGAGACCAGTCAAGAACACGTAGATCCAACATGCCAAGCACCACCTTCCCCAGGCTGCTCCCTACAGACCCCTGCCCTTTACTCCCTCCACTTCTAAAGGACATTCAAGTATTTCCAGGACACTGGGAAATATCACACCACCGGTGCCTGAGCAAGTATCCTACATGAGATGATACACAGCTTCCAAAAGAGTCATTTAAAGGTAGAAAAGCAACAAAGAACTCGTTATCTTCAAAACCTATTGCCTATTTACTCTCATAATGGCCATTATGCACCTGGGTGTCTCTGTGCACCCTGATGCACACTCACTCATGCACTTGAAGCACATGCTTCCTTCATTTCTTGCCTTTTATCTCATGGATACAACATGAGTTCACTGAGGCAGGGAATGTCTCGTTGTTCCTTTCTGAGGTGGGCAATGAGCATCTTGTTTCATTATCAGGGTTCCATCGCACTACAGTGCTATTGACAGAAAATAATAAAATTATGCACGTGGTTCAGATGAGTCAGTGCTGCCTCATCACAAATTTTCTGATAAGGTTAGGGCACCTTCACTGAAACATAAAAACTGGCACAGAAGAAACACTTTCAAGTGTCTAATAACTGTCCTGAATATCTTGTCAAGTGTAGAAACCCAAAGCTGCACACTTTTTGCTAGATCACAGCCAAACCAAGGTGTATTCAGTTTGTATCCATCTTAAATGATGTTTAAATTTCATTCTGTGCTTTCATCATCTTGCAGACACAATCTTGCCTTCCCCAGTCATCCTCTATTTCCACTATTGACCTCTGTATCTTCTAAATGTCTTCATTCCCAGTATAAAACCCATTCGCTTCACATCTCCACATACATCAGTCCCTTCAACGCTCCTTTCCACAAGCTGCTTTTAATGTTCGCTGCCCTTTATAGACATTTTCTATTTCAGCTGCTTCTTTGTGGTCAAACCCCCATCAGCCAACCTTGCTCTAATTTTGCAACTAATTTATTTAATGATTTTAAAAGTAGAATCACGTGCCCTTTATGATCCGCAGTCCTAGCACCTGCATTGAAACGGGACAAGGTAGTGGGAGAATGAAACACAGTGGAAAATGTACCCTCAGAAGGAAGAACACCCCAAGGTGTTTTGCTGCAGAAAGCTACCCTGGGGTAGGAGGCAACGCAACAAAAATCCTTGGAGAAAACACTTGAACCAGCATTAAGCAGTTAATAATGCCATTTCTGTAACATATGGGCAGGCTGACGGGGGAGGGGAGTATGACAACATTAATAAGCTGAAACTTTTGGTGACAGCAGGGAAGAAGCAAATCTGTTCTGACACAGCAAGAATGGATCTGAATTTCTGCCACATTAATGATAACTAGAGTAAGCTTGGCAATCGGCTTTTCTTTTGCTCTTTTTTTTGTTTGTTTGGTTGGTTGGTTTGGTTGTGGGTGGGGGCAAGAGAGAAGGCAGGACATAAAATATGGACAATATGGCTGGTATTCGTTGTCTGTAGTCCTCTTGCAAAGACTGCTAGATCTGCTGAAATAATAAAAATTCCAGCTTCATGTTTCCCAAATATCAAGGAATAAGCATGCTCTCTGTTGTTATTGTCATAAAGTATTTATACTGCTGTACACAGAAAAGACCACAGGTCAGGACATGAATGTGCTGTGCAAATATTACAAAGGATAGCCCAGACCCAAAGACTTAATAGTAAAAATAAAACAAAAAAAATCAAAAGACACAGAAGGAAGAGCCAAATATATGGGTCAGGTAAGAGACTGTGCTGAAAAATCTTTGTGTTCTCTCCCTTTTAATCAATCCCATTTTCTTGCCACTATTGAAGAACCCTAATTAATGCCCTGTCATCATAAATCTAGAGTTTTCTACGCTGCTGAGGGGGAAAAATTCAAAATCCCACTCATGCCACCTCCTCCACAAACCTGGGGGTTTAGCATAAATCCACCTACGTCCTCTGCTTGTACAGACCCTAAATCCCATTCTCCAGCCCAGCCTTCAGTGCCTTCTGCCACGGGAATGACCAAGAGTCAGAACTGGCCGGGGGACAAAGCAGGTGTGTGAACGGAAGGTGTTCAGAGCAGAGGAGAAGGGTTCTGCTGGAGTCCTGGCTACTGCACTTGTCCTCTCTGGCACTGCTCGGCTTTGCACGCCAGGGACTGGCTGGTTCACCTGAGGTAAAACACCTTCGGGCTCTTTGCATTCCAACAGCAGACAAATATTTACGTGTTCATTCAAAACAAACCCACTGCTACACTGGGTTGTACCCTGAAATCAGAAGAAAAGCTAATTTCATCTTTGTAGGGAAAAAAAAAAATAAAATCAAGGCTAGGCAGAAAGGAAGAGAGAAAGATCCCCAACCTCACCATCAGTTATAAAAGTTTGGGGTTTTTTTGGTAGAAATTAAGAAGTATTTCAGTTTCGAAGCACAAACAATTCCTAGCACAAAAAGTGGTTTTGCTTCCAAAATTAAACTTGCTTCCTATTTTCCCTAGATGCCTAAAATACTGTAGAAGTCTTTCCCAAGCATCTCTGTATTGACCCTTTTGTATTTCATGGCACTGGCAACCTAAGACAAAAAGAAACTGGGAACTTCAGAGTCTGTAGGTCTCCATGTCCCAGGTTTCCAACCAGGCAAGCTATCAAGAAGTAATCATTATCCCGTACCTCTGGGACCTTTCCAGGCAGTTTCTTTAAACTACCAGAAAAGAAGGAAAGGAGATGGCACGCAGACAGCTGGATGCTTGCCCCTCAGGAGGCTAGGCAGGTTTCCACCCAAAACCCACTTTGGTTTCTTTCAGTGATGTCTCCAAAGCAAAATACTCATCTGGAGGTATTTTTTTTGTTTTGTTTTGTCCTCTTTTATGGGTTGGGTTGGTTTTTAGGTCTTTTGTTTGGTTTGGGGGGTTTGTTTGTTGGTTTCTTTGGGGGTTGTTTTGGTTTTGTTTTGGGTTTTCTTTTTCTTTTTTTCTTTTTTTTTTTTTTTTTTTTTTTTGGTTGGCTAGGATTTTTACTTAGAAAATTAACTTAGCATTTCCAATCAGAAAATTCTCGACCCAGATCCAGTGCTCATTAATCAGTGTATATTACTGACCACAGAGGACTAATACATCTGTGCACATACAGACATGCTTTTCCTTCCCTGGAGCACTTTGATGTCCAAAACAGTGGGCTACAATATTTCAGAGATGTACGTGTGGCACAGCCTCAGGCATACTGCACCTGCTGAAAGGGTTGGAGAACTGCCAAACATCTTTCTTTTGGAACAAACATTTGCTTTAATATCTGCTAATTCCAGGAAGGAGGCTGTGCTCTTCTTGTTTGGCTGTGTCTGTGCATTCAAGATGAACAAAAGGAAGGGACAAGGCAACCATCTGGGGGTGCTTCATAGGAAAAATAAGACCCCATTGGGCTTCCTATCGCGGGGGGGAAAAGAGAAAGGATAAGAGGTGAAACAAGCTAAATGCAACAAGCTGCAACCCTGAGCTCACTTCTCTATGGCAGGCTTATTAAGCATTCCTGCCCAGACAACCTGGAATGCCTCTGAAATAAAATTTAACATCAAAAGCTTTCCCCAAAACATTTACTTTTCCTTCCAACAGTTTTGTCCTACTTAGTTCAGAGAAAGGGGATCCTGCCCATCCCTATGCATTTCCACGGTCTTAACTAGAACATAGCCTGGGCATCTGCCAGGGACCAGTGGTCACATATACCGAAGGCATTTGCATTTGGCAAATAAAGATGCTGGATATACTGTGGGATTTTGAAATAATACATATGCACCTAATTAGAAGCATTTAACTGCTATTCTATAATCAGATTCACTCAGCATCAGTCCTAGAATTCCTAATGTGAGGTAAATAGAATTTTCTATGTCCCCTCCCTTCCCTCCATGTGCTATGCTATCCCTGTTTGCATAAATAGCACAGTAAATATTAGCAAAAAATAGCACAGCCTGCCTCCAAATATGGTCTCACATCTCTTAACTTCACCAGCATCTCAAGATTATTACCAGCATGAGCCAAAATGCAATACTTTCGGTATAAAACTAAGGTTTCACTAAAGCAAACTAATGATTCAGCAAAAGAAAATGCAGCCTCCTCCCTCTACTAAAGAGTGAAGCAACAGCCTTCTCTCTGGAGGTTTCCAGTAATTAATTCCTGTTTTAATTGAAGCTGCAGCCAATGTGTGAGCTCCAAACGGGCCTCCCTCTCTTTCTCTCTCTAGGTGATGCTGTGCAGGAAAGAGCTTTTAAATCAGTCAGTGAACATAATGAACTTCAATTTCCCTTCGACAAGGGCAAAATTACAAACATACACTTCACTTCCAGACAATTAATTAATTTGTTTACACGATTTCTTTTCTTTGTTTTACTTTCATGGTTTCCCCCCCCCCCCTCTGCTTCTTTAGGTTCTTTAACTCTCTAAGGTGTGGGATTAGCTTTTGACAACTCATCCCTCTCTCAGGCACGGAGAAGTGAAACTACAACCGAGCTGTTTGCAGCAGGGGAAAGAAGCCTAGGCAATTACCTCCAGGATTACTGCTAACACCCAGTGGCAATGCCACAGCACACGTGCCCACTCTGTAGGTGACAGCATCAGTGTTTGCCCGTCACTGGCAAGGCGGACGCAGTTGTCGCCCCTTGGAAAGCGTTGGCCCACTGACCAGCATGAAAAGACGGGCTTCCCAAACTGCTTGTGTCTGAAAAGACCACAACGTGATGGTCAGAGATTAATGGGATTGACTTCCAGGGACAAAATTCTCCCTCATCGATGAGATGAGATGCAAAGCAGGAGGCCTTGGAGTAGCCAGCCAGAGCCAGCCAGCCACCAGTGCTGGACACAGCGTGGACAGCTTTGCCTTCCACCACTCTGCTCCCGCTCCCGTGGGACACGGATGCCAGCCTCAAAAGCACTCGGGAGAAATCACCGTGAGGAAAAGGGAAAAAAGCACGGTCAACTCAGTGAGGACAGAAGGACTGACAGAGTTCTGATAGTGAATGTAAATTATTTTTTCTTGTAGGATAGATAGATAATGCCACAGATTAATTCCCTCTAGCAATGTCAATACTGTCTACATTACCACAGTGGTGCATGTTTAATTTCATTTCTGCTTCTACAAATATAGGCCAATAAATTTGACAACACATCTGTTATTTACTTGCACTCAACACTGAAGCATATTCATGACATTTACTTTGCCAGTTTCAAATTTAACAGCTTTCCTTTTATTTATATCTACTTAGTGTTAGTGAAAAGTGCTCTGGTGACTTTCCATATACATGCAGTAAGTGCAGCACATTTAGCAACGGTATAAGATTCCCTTGGCTGTGTACCATTACTGTACATACCTCTGATTACACAGAGCTAAGATATTTGAAAAAGTGGTACAAGATCATTGCATCCACTCACGTTGAAGATAACTAGTAATTCTGCGCAGCTAAAACGTGCCTGCAGTTGTCTCAACAGCGGAGATCCAGAACCGATTTCAGTTCCACCGAGTTGCTGGCACACAGCAAGGTCCTTCACAGGCTTTGACTCACACACAAAGAAGCCATACCATGAAATACTGACTCGTTCCCACCCTCCCCTCACTGTCAGATCTTCTGTTAGAGTAAAACATGAGTAAAAACTTCAGAAGTTGTGGCCACAAGAAACACCACTCAAAACCACTACACAGCAGATACTGATGAGCAGAGTGACAGCTTTCCAAAGCAGTGGAGGAAGGCAGGGAGTGCATCTAGGTCACAGAGGACAATCTTAGCATAGCCAACAGGGATTACTAGTACCTTGCACACCCTCGTGCTGCTGACAGCGGGGGATCCAGGGAGTGGGAGTGCGAAGGCAGAGCACAGCTAGAGTGCTTTGCTCTTACACTGCCCCTAAGGTAACTTACCTGTCCCCTGCAGTTGTCAGTCTTCTGTCTCCAATACCATAAATCCAGTATTACAATGGTTAAGGCCACACAAATTTGTGAATAGAGCTAAGAGAAAATTACACGAGACCGAGGAGGAAGATGAAAAATCATAAAGCAGTACAAGAGTGCAGACATGGGAAATTACAGCAGAAAAATGACTTCTCCTCTCCGACCTCCAGCCTAGCATTCTCTGCATTTTGATTGTACTACAACTGGAACAAACAAGTTCACTGACATTTGAAAAACCTATACAACTACTTCACATTCTTGTAGAGTGGCCTTTTTATTTCGGTATTAGTTGTAGTTTTTAATTGTACAAAGGTGACCTCTTAAATAAAATTCCACAAAGGTGCTGGAACAACTCAGTAATTGTGCTGTGCTTAACAACAAGGCCCGCAGCTCACTACAGACTACAGTTCTGTCAGACTTGGGTATGGCCTGTTGAACAAAAACATGCTCCCAGATTGAAGACAATGCTACAACAACCAGCTTTTTACAATAAGCCGTATACAGAACGATGCACACTGATACACTGCATAACGGTAGGTCTAGCGCACGCGCAGCACGGGGTCTGCTAGGATCTATTTGCAGCTTCGCAGGTACAACGGCTTTGCAGAGAGAAAGCATAAACCATGTGGGGGAAGCAAGTATTTGTTGAGTAGACATGGATACAAGAGCTAGACTGCAAGTGAGTGTCTCTGTGGGGAAGAATGGCGGGGGGAAACGGGACAGGAGAAGACAATCCCCCTCTTCCAAACTTTGCCCTGCACTGGGCAGGTACCTGCTTCCTAACCCGGAGGAACCTCAGGCAGGGACACAGCTGGCTCCAGCCTTCTGTTTCCACTGTTAGCGGTGGCATTGCTGCTGCTTCAGGCCCTGCTTCTGCCAAGTTCCGAGACAACAGTCGCCTCCATCCTGCCCTACAGCTTCGTGATTATGCTGGTAATTCTGTCAGATGGATAAATGTCCTCTACAGTCTAAATCACACCTCTGTCAGTCTCGTTTCGCTTGTACTCTTTGGATTTGTTGCAGAACAGAAATTGCATTTTCTACATTGACCACTATTCTACCTCCTGCCCTAAAAGAAAGCACAGTGAACTGTAAAACTCCATCAGCTTTGGTTAACTAGTCTTTGACTTCATTATTTAAAAAAAAAAATATGCCTGAAGACAGTGGATGTTTGTAGCAAACTTATTACACAGAGAACCTACAGCGTAGGAAATAGTGAAGAAAAATCTGGATGTCTTGGTCATTAAATGATCCCATAGCAAACCCTCACTCTGAAACTGTACAAGTGAAAGCTATGCTAAAATCAGAGAATACTGTAAAAACAGAAGATGCCCTTCTTCTGTTTTTACAGAAGTGTACAGAGAAGGCTTCCTTAGTTAAAAGATGTTTGTATGGTATTGTCACTCATCAGTGCAGTTACGAGGCCGTGACCACTACCCTGCTGATGGTCAAATTTCAAGGGACAGAGCGGTAAAGCCCCAGCACGGAGCCTTTATCCCAAGGACGGCATTGCTTCAAATGGATGCTCCCGTTCTCAGAAGCTGTTGGTGCACATCAGCCCCACAGGGATGGTCCCTCAGGGTAACAAGCCACCTTCGTAAGCTAAAACTCCACATTAAGAAAAAGTTTTCTAAAAGCATATTAGTTTGTTTTCTTTTCTGTGTGTAAATAATACTGAGGGTCATGGTTTCCATTCAAGGTACTTCTACAGCTCTCAAATGGGCAAAGGGTTTGTTGTGCTCGCCAGCACAGCAAAGTCTGCTAATAGCCACAGACAATTAATTGCAACTTCTCCGCACGATGAATCGCCTTCTTTTCTCATCACACCATTCTATAGTAACGTGACTATATGGCTTTATAGTCAAGTTAAATTTTATTTAGATGGGTACAAACCAATGGCACTACAAAACTAGAGGTAGCTAGAAAAATAAGTTATCAAAACAAACACACCTCTTAATTGTTGCTGTTTCGAGAAACCTCCTTCCTTCTTGCCAGAAGGCTACCTGATAAAGAATTACATTGTGTTGGAAACTGCTGAACTTGTGAAAAAGGGAACAACTGCTGTCCCTCATTCTTCTTTTTCACCAGCAGTTTGTCTTTTCTTCCTTTGCTTTTTTTGCTGTTTCCTTCTCTTCCTCATTGCTCAAATGAAATTCCAACAGTCTGTTTCTCACTTGGTTTGTACACCAGCAACCACTGCAGAACAGCCTGTAAACCAGCACCCGTGCAGGGGGGAGCACCACTGCCTGTGCAGACAACTAGAGAAAGAGAAATCTGCTCCTTAGCTAACTGCCCAAGAGCAATTTTCAAGAGCAGTTGAAGGAAGCTTGGAAGAAGGAACGCACAATTACAACAAGCACTTTAAGGCTTTGTCATTAGCTGAATGTCATTCACATACACAAAGGGCAATTTTATTTAAATAAACTATCATTTTTAATTTGTCTTTCAAACTCAAAGCCATTTTTCAGTTAAAATTGGATTCTGGCGTGATGGAAGCAGTCAGGGAACATACCATAGAGGGCGTACACAATCTGGTATCAGACGTTATTACCAGCTCAGCCTGTTCTCCATGCCTTTCCACTAGTTCTGCTCTGGCCGCCGTTAACCACCCTCTGCAGTAAGCCAAAACAGTTTTACAAGTTTCTTTCAAGTTTAATTTGCTGCTTACACAGGTAGCCTAGTCAAAAGCTTTCCTGAACAAATATAACTATTTGTTTTAACTCACTTAGTGTTTACATCACAGACTGTTTGTTTCATTTTCTTGCAATCGTGCCCTCTTTGAGCCGGATCTTTGAAATTTGAAAATTCCTGGAGGCATTTACTGTGTCACCCGACCCTTTTCTAGAAAGGTTTTCTGGGGTAAGCACTCTCAAAACCTTACTCCTGGAGATAGCTGTAATTCACAGTTTGTTTCCCATAACACCCTGGTAAAATCCTCACTAAGTTTCAGCAAAAAATGTGTAAAGCAACTGAACTGTGAACCAGCACCTTAAAGGCACAGGCCACTACAGCCCACAGGATTTTTTACATACCATAGAAACTGCCTTCAGGACAGAACAACTCCGTTACAATCACTATCTCCTAAACACGTAAATTGCATACAGCTTCTTTCAGTTCCCTGCAGATTGCGTCTCTCTTAAGGCTCCATGAGAGAGCAAACCAGAAAGACGCAAGCTACCGGTGGCAGGAGCAACCAGCACTCTTCCCTTATCTAATGCTGCTGGCAGGAGAGAGCATAGCCAGATTCTGTTCTCATTTTCACCGGTGTAAACCCAGGTAAATCCTCTGATTTCACTGAAGTCACTACAGGTTTACACTAGGCAAAACTCCAGGCCTACACCTCTGAATTCGAGAGGCAAGGCACTTTAGGTGTTCAAAGTTCACAAGACTTAGAGTAAGCAGCAATGAACGAGACTGTCAGATTTACATGACATACACTTTTCTTGCAGAGCATCTTTGAAAAGTGCTTAAGGTCAAACAAATAGCCTTTCAGAGCAATGAAACAAAGCTGGTTGTTTTGAAGTTTTTCAGCAATATTAACGTTTGACCTGTGCTATTTCTGAACCGGTAGCAGCCCAATGCTAGGACATGCTTCTCTGTAGAACTGGAGACCACACTGAACGCATTTCATTAAGGGCTCTTGACACTGTGCAAGCAGCCAAACCAGGTCACACAAGCAGGATAACTGCAACGGCTGATTTAATTTCCAAAAGACTGATACTGATGCTACCAGTAGAGTATTTTCACAACAGTAGGCTGCACGCCTCTTAGAACTTCTATTAAGAGTATGAGCGAGTCTGCAGATGACAGGTGCAAGTTAAATTATCTGTCCTCCCATTCCCAACAGGTATCCGTGTATACTACAAGAAGCAACAGAGTCATATTCAATTGACATCCAGACTGCCTTTGCCTTGCTGTGCACATAACACTACTACCCGTATTTGAGAGAAACCGTAACTGATCTGTTCTCTGAGTTCTCTGGCAGATGCTCAGCCAACGAATGTAAAAATAGGCAGCCAGCAGAAATCAAGTCTGTTAATGGCATTTAAAAGCTCTTTAGACATCAGTAAAGGTTTAGGAACTTCTGAGAGATGCTCCCAAGAAGAATTTTGATTATACAACAACAAAGCTTACACAGCTTTGCTGTAAGCTTCAGCTGAAACGACAGGATTCAATTAGGGAGACGCTTCAACTTTGGCAAACCATGGGAGCTGGTGTGGCTTTGGGACCAGGGTAGGTCTTGTAGCTTTGCAGCTGGGTTCCCCGAGGGATTACAACTGGGGTTCTCACCTCTCCACAGGTTCTGGAGATCAGGCTGCAGAATTCCCTCCCACATGAAGAAATAATGCTAATGGGAGGAGAGAAGAGGAGAGGAAGATTAAGGACGTTGACCCCCTGTCCTAGTAACCCTGGCAGAAACATTCAGTTAATCTTACCAGGTTTTGGGTGATGCAGAACACATACATAATTAAGTTCCTAAGCCCAGACCTGTAAGCACACAGAAGCAATATACATGTACTAATTATCAAGATGCGCATCGGTGGCATGACTCATCAGAAATAAATGCAGCTACTCTCAGCGATGTATTTTCCTCAAGGAAAAATACTTCAAAAGGAAAGCACAATAAGATAATGCAGGCAGGCATAAAACGAAACATGAGATTCCCCCATCTTGCAATTTCTACAATAAGCATGAGATTCCACCCATCTCAAAACCCCTGCTCACAGACATTAAACCGATTTATTCTCCTTTCCCTATTCCATGCAGAACACTGGAGAAAAGCTGAGCTGAGGCTAGCTCCTTGCTCAGTGAAAACAAAGCATCACCATTTCAGATTCTCACAATGAACTCTGAACACACAGAAGTTTACATCAGATAACGCCTCATTCAATCTGATTTAATTCCCTAGTCAACTAACATAAGCATCACTTCTTTGTGGTAATTAAAAAAATTGCACCTTCCCCTGCACCACTGCCTGGTTCGGCATCCAAATCTGGAATTGACAATCTCTCTAATGCTACACAAAAGTCCCAGCAGTCCTCAGCAATCTCTGACTTTGATCTGCCTTGGGTTGATGGACAAAACCTGAACCAAGACTATTTCATGAAACCTGGCCCTGGAGATCCAGTCTTGCCCTTGGCTTTTCTCCCACCTGTAACGTAAGCAGAATTTATGCTTACAAATACGAAGTATTCTCATTCTTTCCCTCTCCCCCCCACATACACATGCAGAAACACATAGTACAGACATATTAATGAATAAATGCACATATAAATATGGTACTGGTTTAATGACAATCTCAAAGACCATTTGTATGATAGGCATGGAAGCAAGTAATGAAAAGCTTCTGAGAGATGATTTTCATTGCTCTGTAGAAAAAAAACCCCAAAACCAAACAAAAAAAACCCCACAAAAACCCCAGACAGTCCCAGAGAAAACAAGTTATTTAGGGCTGAAGCACCAAGGTTTTGCTAGTTAGGCGTCAGTGTTATCAAAATGCCCATCTCTCCTCAAACACGTTCCAGTTACACGAGTATGCACATCCAGGGTTTTTGCCTTCTCCACTAGGCTACTCTCCTTCAGCTGGCACCTAGGAGAATATCATGTGATTTCAGTGGCTTTTGCCTCATTGCTCTTTTTAAAATATAAATTATCTGGGCTTCTGACTAATGCATCGTGCTGCTGGCATAGCGTAACAGCCTAAGTGACTCCTACTCTGATGTTGATTTTACTGATATTGAAAGGGAAACAATTGAGGGACTGTATTTGGTACTGTGCTGGTGAAGGCAGAAAAAAAATGGGTTTATATCATGCCTTTTAACTTCTAGATATTCCAAAGCAATTCACAAAACAGTATATTTGCTATTTCAAGTGCAACAGCACCTGCACAAAGCAAAAAAGCGGTCACTACTATGTATTTGAGAAAAGCTTACTTAGTCTCAGGAGTGAAATCTGTTTTTGTACAAGTTGCACCGACACTTGTTTTGATGCTGGTGAATTGGAGATTTAGCTGGGTATGCCAAATGGGAGTTTATGCCAACTTTGGTTACCAAGTAACTGATACTGCAGTGCAGTATCAGCAATGGAACTACAACTAGAAGGTCTCTCACCCATTGGCTTCTTGGCATGATCAATTATTTTGTGATTTTTTGAAGACCCCAAGTAGGAAGAAACAGGAAGAATTTCTGGTAATAGATCTCAAGAGAAAAATAGGAGAGGTGGGATATTTTTTATCGGTACAAAAAGCCAGTAAGTGCTGTGATCCCACAAGTTTATCAAATAAAGATAGTTTGAGACTGGCCTTTGCCTGAAGAGAAGTAGAACAGAACATATTCTGCATCCAGTCTCATAAGCCCACCGAAGAATCCAGACTGTTACAGTAGTACTTGGTTTTGCTGCTGCTGTTAGATGAAATCTGGACTCCAATACCTTGACCTGCGAGGCAGTCTGTTGGCATGCAGGATTTTGTATCATTATGGATAATGCATATATTCTGTATACGGCTACTGTATAATGTTTGGCACATATATAATGCTACTCTTTAGAGCCACAAAGCATTAAGAGTTATTTATATGCCTAATACCACTAAGGTCTGGCTAAGATTCCTCTTTCCCCCAAACGGTAAAGGCTAGCAGTTTCAGAGAGGTCAGTCTTTACCCTTACCATATACTGCTGCCGCCACTGTAGGCACCCACGATGTGTAGCAAAGATACAAAACATGGGTAGCTGTCATGGGACTGCTGACATTTAGGACTGCAGGGTATTCACAGGCATCTCCTTAACCTGGTGTCTATCGGTGAATAAATTCACTAAGCCCAAACTGCATTTTCCTGTGCTTTGTAAGAAAAGGCAGATGACCTTGACCTTGCTTGACTCTAGCCTATGTTTTGTTTCAAGATTTCATATACCTCTGTAAACAAAAAAATAAAATGCAGAATAAGAATAAGAGATATCAGTTGATGAAATTCATCTGAATTTAAGAGTTCTTATTACAAAAGTTTAACAAGCCACTAACTTTTACAGTCTTCAGACAGCTGCAGATACAACGCTCATCTCTGCTAGTACTTCATAGCCATCTATAATTCTGCCACAAAGATTATTTTCCTAATCTGTCACTGCGACACAGCCACACGTCACAGTCACCCTAGCTCTGCACTGCTCCACAGATCTCCCCTCTCCGCACAACACACATGGCCTGACCCTATTTCCACAGCCTAGAGCAGGGGTCCCCAAACTTTCTAACCAGGGGGCCGGCACGCGGATGAAGTGGCAGGCAGTCATCTGCGGCTGCTTGGTTTCCC
>JAVJGJ010000060.1:66573647-66622008 GCA_035590215.1 Microhierax caerulescens | reverse complement strand
TCTAACCAGGGGGCCGGCGCGCGGATGAAGTGGCAGGCAGTCATCTGCGGCTGCTTGGTTTCCCCCCCAACCCCCGGTGGGGGGTTCTGTAAATACCGGGGGGGTGGATTGAGGACCCTGGGGGGCTGTATCCAGCCCGTGGGCCGCAGTTTGAGGACCCCTGGCCTAGCCTGTCTAGCGTTCCTCCTCTTAGGAGCTCACTGCTGATCCTCCAACGACCTACTGTGCCAGCCTCCACTCAGATTAACATGCAGGCCTGTTTTTACCGGTCGTGTTCTACATATTTCAGAGAAGATCCCAATTAAATATACATGAAGTACTCTACTGCTCTCCTTCAATTTCCAGTTAAAATTCTTAGTAACTCTGAAGCGTGGGGATCACCACCCATAGCTACCTCACTGTTATTCCTTATTCCCTTCATCTGCCTATGAAGATATAACTGTTGTCTTTCCTGTTTCCCTAGGTTACTAGAGTAATGCTATTAATAGGATAAAATATACTCTTTTACACATAAATTCAGCTACTTAGAGAATACCTGGCACTCAGTTCTCAGTTCTGCGGCTCAATCTCTTTTAATCATTTTCTTTCAAACCGTATCTCCAATGTTTTCTTCTAAGTGGTGATAAGCATAGGAAGGTAAGCAAGAAACCGCTAGAAAAAGTGAAAAGGCCCTAGACAGCATGTTCTGAGCTAAGCAGCCCTTCCCACCAACTGTGGTAAGGAAGAACTTCAACCTAGTAAAATCCTCTTCCCCAAAGCCCAGAGCCAGCTGTGTGGAGCAGGTTCAACCACCTCACAGGTGAACAGACACATACAGCGCAGATGCCCTTGTTCATGAAACCCGAGAAACCTGACTTTTCTGTGAGCTAAGATGTCCTTCCACCCTCTCATCCTCTTTTGCAAGTATGTACGTGCCAGCCAGCCATTCCACCGAAGAGCTGAGCTGCATCCTCTGCAAGCAAGGAACTGCTGCAGCTGTTAGCACCACGTCTCCCTAGAGAGTGCCAACAGTTCACCCTAACTTCCACGCCACTTCTTCTCACAGGTTTATTTCCAATTCCATTTAAGACATGAACTACAAGAAAGGCAAAAACCCAATATCTTCTTCTACATTCGGATTTCTGTAACTCTTTGAGAAAATTTTCCCCGTTACAGTTTCTACTGTCCTAGAAACCCAGCACACTGAGAAGCACGCATCCAGATTTTTATTTTTATATATAAATATATATACACAGAAATGAAATAACCACCTTAACATTGGCTGGATTACTTAAGACTGAATGTCTCTGGCCTTAGCAGCTGGGGACTCAGTCACAAACATAGAAACAGAAACATGCAGGGGAAGTCTCTCTGCTGTCACCTATGTTTAATTACCCCTCACCACTCACCCATCATGCTGCAAAATCTCAGTTCCTAAGCAAAGACAATCCCATCCTTAGCTGGCCACAAAACAGATCCTGAGGGGTTCAGTGCAGGCTTTCAAACCCTCCCCAAGCTGGCCCAGAAAAGGAGACTGACTAGCTTTTCTGACTGACACGATTTTCTTGGAAACCTTTTAGCAGTAGCATTTTTCAGGTATGCAGCAGGGTGGGTACAGCTAAAGCACTGCAGCCTGGTGGCTAGGATGCTTCTGTTTGATACCACAGGGCTCCTGGATTCCATATCTGCCTCTACACACCACTCCCTGCCTGGTCTTGCTTTAGACTGCTCATTCATGAGCTTCATTTGCTGCATCTATAAAATAAAAGTATAATAATAATCATAATCTCTCCGTTTTCCTATCACCTCGTCAAGACATTTTCTGAGGGTTATTGCTTTACCTTTAGCACGTAGCCCAGCCCCTGAATTTCTCCCAGTGAAAAGCACTAACTCATGAAACTGTGTGGTTTCCAGGTGGACATCCTTGCCCAGATTGCATTCACCCCTTTCTTCACAGGCCAAGGCACCGGCTGCAAAGCCAAACAGAATCCCTTTTAATTCTGTAGTGAGCTGTATTTCTGGTGTGTACAGGTGCTTTCTCAAGAGAACTGCTGCACTCCACCTTGCCAGTGTTGTGCTGTGAAATCCAAGGTGAGAAAGGAGAGGTGGCGAGACTAGCTCTAGGTTAAAGCATCACCATTTAAAGAACACCAGCTATCTGTTGCCAACTGCCTATTTGAGGAAAGTCTACTCATAAGCGAGGTCAGAGGGGAGACCCCCTTTCTGGGTGTAAAAAAATTCCAAACGCTTATCAAGCAATAAATAAAAGTAAAGGGAATAGTTTTAGCCCATATACTTATTGAGGCATATCACTGGAAGAAGAGAGGCTAAGTGATTAATTATCAAAGGACATGCACTGTAGGTGAACAATGGTTTGAACTATCCCCCTGCTATCATCAAGGCAAAAATCACCAAAAATAACAAGAGTCAATATATACCTATGGAACAACCTACTGAGCACTTGAAATTTCATCCTTACTATGAGGATCCCACATTCTTTAACAGGAAAAGTCAGTGGCACAGAAATTTTAGCCATGGGATATGACTAAAGGCATCACTGCTGCATAGCAGAGACCTTAACTACAGCTCATCTGTTGGAAGCAGTTCATGCACAGCGTGCAGGCTTTGATCCTGGCTAGAAACCCCCTCTAGGCTTAAATATATTTGCACATTTTGATACCACAGCACAACTGTCAGTAGCAGCTGCCTTAAAACTAACTCCCAAATGTTAATTCTGTCACTGGCAGCCACAGTGTTCATTGCAGGATAAGGTGATCATCAGCAAGGTGGGCGGAGATGCTGCAAAAGGCATAAAATTATGGGCCACATTTTTTCAAAAAAATACTACGAAGTATCTGAAGTTCCAATCTCTATACCCTGGACAAAACCAACACAGTCTGGAAGCACCAGAGGAACAGATATCTCCAGGATTGAAGGCAAGAAGGAAGAATATGTGATTTTATCAGGGCTGGTTCTGGAAACAGCAGAGAGTGCTGGTATTACTCTTGTGCAAGGAACTGGGAGTTCATTTGGTTTGGGTTGGTTGTTTTGGTTTTTTGGGGTTTTTTTTGGGTTTGGGTTTTTTTTTTTCTTGGGGTGGTGGTAGGAGGGGGCTAGTTCCTGGAAAGCTTTGCTGTGAATTTCAGCTGGAAAATGGCAACTCCACTTCATTGTGTCATTACAACCAACCACAGGCTCAAGTCCACCTGAAAACCACGTGAATCAAGTTGCTACCTTCCATCTCGTTTTAGGTATTGTTCATTAAAAGCTATACCAACCAATATAACTTTCTCCTCTCAAGTCTGCAAAGAAATGCATAATTGTACCATGGAGGTCATCCTGTCCTCCTCCCTTTTCTTTTCTTTTTTGGTTTTTTTTTTTTTTCTCCCCCTTTCCCCTCCCTTCAAAATACAGGTGAACTTTTTCACTTTAATCTGTCTTAGATGGGAAAACTTCCCCTCACTGCATCGTTCTTCTCTCATCCCTCACACTTGAGAGTCTATTTTGCACAAACTCCCCTCAAAAAAAAACCACAATCAGAAAGACCACAAGCAGGACTTTGAAGGCCCAAATCAGAATTAAAGGATCTGGAACAGTGTACATAAAAATATTTTTCTCCTATTGAAAATACAGTTTTCCCCAGATCTGCAGGTCTTCTGTCCCCAAATGTCACACCACCCCCCCCCCACACATCCAAACTGTTACTCCTCAAAAGCCTCTGCATAACAGCCTCAGCCAGGTTTTAACTGTTCTTCCTTATTAAAGTGATTAACTCCAAATTAATTTCAGGTGAATTATGTACTAGAGAACAGATGTATTTGAGCCTTTCTGAAATATATTTGGGCAGCAGAGCAGTATCCTTTGGGTTCCTTGCAGATAACACCTGCACCACCAAAAATCCATCAAAGTTACCAATAGGAATCGCTTCCTGAAGTTTGAACATCTAGTGCAGCTAGTCCCACAGCGGAGAGACAAAATGGAAACATACTGGAGCTGACACAAGATGACAGTGAGAAACCCTACCTACCTGTCCATACAACAGCCTAGGTAATCAATATCTGAGTGTCTTTATCATCAATCACTTCATAAAGACTAGAATATATTTTTTTCCCCACAAATAGTTTGCCATCGAAGCTGATTCTCTGAATGGAAGCAACATATAGAACATAAAATGATCTGGTTACGCCTAGTTAGACTTCACACCCATATGCAGTATTACTATACCCATAGTGCTGCAGGGGGAAAAGTGGCTAGAAAAAACACTTCACACTACCCAATTCTGCCTACTGACAATACAGAATGGTTTTCTCAAATACATTTCACGTATTCATTACCATTTTATGTCCTCCTATATACGCCATCCATCTTTGAAGCTCCTATGTTGTGTGTGTGCATATACCCAAGCCAACACAGGCAAGTTAAAACATTACGGGTCTTGAGGGCAAACTGACTAACCCTATCCCTTTAGACTAACAGAACATTTGCAATTATTGACTTAATTAAACCTGGACCACAGATTGAGTGTCTTGTGGCATCCAGCATAAAGCAGTCCAAATTCTGAGAAAGGCATCAGTAATAGGAGTGTTAAACATATGTGGTCATACGATGTATATGTACACATAAAATCACACACAGACACTAAACTCTAGCCATAAACTCAAGCCAAAAGTAGTCTTTGCTCCTTGGCTGAGGGGCTTGCTTGGATGGAGATACCTTGTGGGTTATTCACTAACTCCATTTATGTATTTCTAACAGGGATTTCTGGTATATTTCCAAATAGCTGTATTCATTTATTAACTATGTGAACTGGGATATGCAGATATTTTTCTCTGTAGTCCCCTGGAGAGCAAGGAACACAATCTTGCAGAAAGTAAGAGCAACAAATGAAGTGAATGAAATATAAAAATCCAACAGAGTAAATTAAAACTGTAAGAAAAGAGGAAAAAAAAACCCAACCAATTGCCAGATATTGAAATTATTGTTATTGAAAAGAATAGTTAAGCAACCTCAAGGAATAACCTAGCAGTTTAGCTTCAAAAATATTCAACTAACCTCAGGCCATCTGTAAATACATTGCTACAAAAGCCTCCATTAACTACTTCTTGCCACTTCTCTGCCTCCTTTTGTAAAACTGCTAATTAGCAAAGTGAAGAAATATCCCCCTGCCTTTTTGTCATCATGCTGTTCAACTTGCCTGATTTATTTGATGGCATAATCCCATGTTTGACATGTGATATATGCTTCTGCAAGAGCATATTATGATGTTAAAGGACATTACTGAGTGAGGACTACATTAATGAGGACTACTCAAAGCCTGAATCAGGGTGTAAAGTGAATGAAAGCAACAGAAACTTTTACTACATTAAAGACTATTACAGAGGGCACTTCTTCCTAAAAGAGGTGCTTGACATTTCCCATAAAATTACTTATTTCAAGTTATTACAACTGCAAGATTAAAAAAGGTTTAGGCTCAAATTTCTAGTACTACACATCTGCCTTAAGTTGTTTTCTTCATGAAGTTTCATCCCCCAAAGATTCTGCTCCTTCAATAGTGTTCCTCTCTGGAGTCAGGAAGAGCCCCCAAGACTTCCTGAACCACAACATTTCCCTGCTTTAAATAAATATTAGTAAGCAACTGATCCAATTAATTCTCTCAACTCACTGAAGTTACTGCTCTACACAAAGAGCAACATTAACAACCTTGGGAGGGTTTATGGAGTGAGGTGACATCTTTTATTACAGCAAAGTGGTACAGCTAGGAAAATGAAGTTTTAGGGACATCTAAGCCCTTTCCTCACACCCCAAAGGCAAAAATGTTAGTTTACTACAGCTTTCAAGAAAAAAAAACAAAAACCAAAAAGCTTGCTAAGATTCATCTGCTAAGTGGTCTAATAACAGTTATTATCACCATACAAATCCTGCTTTGATCTTTAGGACCTCAAAGCTATAACAAAAATTGCACTATGCCCATCAGTTACTTTGTTATCTCAAGTAGCAAAAGAAAATGCAGTTACAGCTAAAATCCCAGCCTTGTTATGACTTGATGTCCCATGTCAGGATCTCGGCTTTTTTCTTTGCTTGTTTTGGTTAAAGCCAAAGAAGTACTATACACACAACACTGTTAGAAGAGTATTTGCACAGTCAGATACTCAAAATAGGTAAACAGAATTGTGTTTTACTATTCATTTTTACTTGCCAACTGCAAGCCCCAGGATATGATTTGTAGAATTACTGAGCATTCACAGCTGCAACTTAAAACAACAGGAGCCGTGCTTGAAAGTAGGAAATACCATCCTGTACTAAAAGAATTCTGAAAACAGTTTCTTAAAAACAATTTAATAAGGATAATAAATTTGTCCCTGATCCACGGAAACTCTTGACTTCAAAATTTCTGATCCCTAATAATGGTCTTACAATATATCTGTGTGCCTTGGTGGTGACAGTATAGATGGATATATACTGTCAACAGATGAGGGCTTGGCTCACTAGAGTAATGACGAGCTTATAACCTTGTGAACATCAGTACGTAATAATTTTAAAGCATTACTCAATCTATAATGTCATATTAATAATTTAGAGGCAACAGCAAACTTTGCCCCAAACATCTAGTTCCTCTCTTTATGGACATTATCAGACCGTAACAACGGACGTAGCATTGTATCAATATGCAAAGGGAGTGGATCTCACCGGTACCCTGTGATGTCTCAAGAATGACCTTGCCTCACGCTCCTGAGTCAATAATGATGGCAACGGCACAGTAGGTATGAGACTGAACCCTAATGCTGAATCAATAATCACTCTGCTGGGTCACGGCCCTGCATCAATCTGAGATAGTTTTGCATTATGATGCTGCAACAACTTGCCTGATACTGCAAGGTCACCTTGGATCAGTTCAGTGGTACTGTGCCATGATGTTGCATGAATATACAGAGATGCTTTCCTGTGACAGAAAATGAGTAGAGAGAGATGCTAAATTTTGACGTGACCATCACGGAGTCATCATGTGCGATGTTAATGCTGATGACTGGTGACTCTTATGTCACAAGGCCACTTCATTTTCTCTTTGCAGGACAAAATTCAGGTGAATGCTGGTTTTAGCAAAACTTTGCCTAGTCAGGACTTGCAAAGGCACCCCTTTACCCAAGGCTGTCTTTCCACATTTTCACTCCAACCTGCATGGACAGCAGGTACTTTGTTCTAGTACATTTTTTATCTGCTCAGCCATTTGACTGAATATGATTGACCTCACTACAACCCGTGGAGAGTAACAAGATTCAAAAGGAAACCACTGTGACAGGGAAATGGCCCAATTATGCTGAGCCTAGCTTTTTCCCTGGCAAAACAGATTCAAAGCGTAACACATCAAGACACAGAAGGAAGCAGGCACCCAGTGATTGCTGTCGAAGGAGGAGAACAAAAAGATGGCAATTATTTTAATCATCTTCCAAAAGGTGGCAATAATGTTTCTTATAATTGCAAAGAGAAGCAGAAATGTCAATAGTTCCAACCAGCCTGCCTTGCTGAATGGAGCCTGAATCAGCTCTTCATTTAGGCTATTGAAGCATCAACTATTTCCCATTAGACTATACTTGGGTCAGTCTGCTTTGGTCACACTCAGCTTAGAATGAAGTTGAGAGTGATAATTACCGTAAAGTCACATCACTTTTCTGAAGTGAACTTGTTTCAATCCCCCAATAGCATTACCCCATGTATGTTTCCTTATATTTCCGTATTATTGCTACAGCGATGATTTTGTTGAAGCAGGTTTTTCTCACCTCCATTCCATGAGGTTTTTATCTTTAAATATATATATATGTGTATATATATAAATAAACAGAGGTTTATTTATATCAATATAATAAAATATACCAACGGGGCTGTTTTTAAACAAACAGAGAAACTGCCCAGCAAGACTACATGATGGAAGGCACAGCGATTTCTAGCTCTTTGGTCCTCATTTTCAACAGCATCTAGTGAGCAACAACCCAAGCTGGCAACAGACCCTGTGCTCCTCCGCCTCTACACGTACCGAGCAGGAATAGGGGTCTTCTCTCTAAAATAGTCTTCTCTCTGCCACAGCAGCTAGCCATATATATTTTGAGGAATACATGGCAGAAGAGTAAAATATAGCGGTGAGGAAGAAAGTAACTCTGTGCAATACTCTGCCTCAGGCTGGACACAGGAGCTTCACTGAAAGGTTTGTGCCTGAAAAAAGCACTCCAGCACCTCTCATGTCACATCCAAGGCTCTTCCATAAAGGAAGATCCTTTATCTTCCATAAAGGAAGATTCCAGGATCAGTAAATAACCTCCTTTCTGTCATTTACACAACTGCTGTGGCATGACGGGCGGACTGATCTAGAAAGCTGCTATAATACAAGCGTACGTAATCAAGTTGGCACACAACAATGAATTTTAAACAGAGCTTGTCTCAGCCTCCCAGTACTGTATCTAACCTGTTCTGGAGTTCCCAGCACATCACTTCATATTTCATTTTGACAGTTCAGTGTATCCCACCCTGACTGCTTGACCTGAAAATGTAGACATGTTTCAGATGAAACAGAAGGTTAATTACAAGGGCTGAAGCCATTAATGAAGGCTATCAATTATTAATCAGTTGGTCCACTGTTCTTTTTTCCCATATCCAGAAGTATTTATAAGCCAGTGACAGGTTTTCAGGGCTGATGGCATCTCTTAGCAACTGCATTACTCTGGTTGTATGATTAGACCCCACAAGCAAAGTCGGAAGACATCAAACACATTTTTAGACAGGAGACTTCTAAGGAAAAATTCAAGGTGATGGAAGACAGAAGATGAAACTACTTCCTACCCCCAAAACCCTCCTGATCGCTGCATTGCAGTGGGCTCTGGTCTGGCATCTGAGTCACTGGAGAGCTGCTGGTAACGAAGCACTGAACCATAAGGCACAGAAGGTTTATATGTAGGGTTTGTATTTTTGGTAAAGATAAGTTACAGCACCATGCGACAAATTTTAAAGTAAATATATCATCAAAGCTGTATACGCATCTTAAGACAAAAAGGACCTGTCAGGTGTTTGCCACAGAGAGATATTTTTGAATAAACATTGACAGTTTTGAAAGATGTCAGAATATTAGTAGGGAAAACTTATCTTCAGAAAAGGAAAGCAGAGCTCTTATTAATTGTCCTTACATATGTGAAATTTATTTCCCTTGCAAAATAAATCCATCATTAAAGAAAAATGTTTAATTAAGAAATATTAATAGAAACATGCCTTTTCTACAATTTGCATTAAGATTTTATTACCACATTAAAGATGAAAACCTACTCAGTTGTGAAATCATCACTTATACAAAGTGGTAAAACTCTCATCACTCATTAACTGCAGAGTAAGGGAAAAAAACTTGGGAAATACAACACAGAATCTGTCTTGAGAGGAAATGATGATTATCTTGGTCTTTCCCTACTTCAACATTCTTCATTACTGTTAGATGCACACTATCTTTCATTTGCCAAAACTTCAAGATGCTTTTAATCTTATTTGGGTTATTGTTTGCAGCATTATAGATAAGTATTAACTTCTAACTTTAATGATTATAAGTTTTTAATACAACATCACATACTGTACTAGCCATTTTCTAATAAACCGGTATACGATAATGTGATGAATTAACAAAATGAGAGCATGTTCCTCCCCCTTAGGTCATTAAAAAAATAATCTAAGCCTACCTAATAAAAAAACCCCTATTGAATGGGCATTATTAAGCTTTCTATTTCAGAAAAATTTCTGTCCCTTTTTGCATCAGAAACCTAGAGAACAAACTTTATCTTTAATAATACTCTGCATGTTCTAATCTTCAACTTTTATCCTCAGGAGACAGCTTTCCCCGAGGCAATTCTACTTCTTGATTGTTCAGTGTAGCCTGTAGACCATTGTCCAAGGTAAAGGCTTAGGGAAATTTTACAGAAGATATCAAATCATCATATTAATCTTACATCCCTTTTTATCCTGCATTCCACTTTGAATGAGTTATTGCTTGCATATACTTTTCTGCTGACCTTTGGCACTGTTTTACACCTGAATTCCTCCTCATATAAAGTCTCAGGAAGGCCTGGACCATTTTAGATATTGGCTTGTACTTCTTTGGTAGATATTTGAGAAACGCTGGCTTCGTTCTCATTTCAGATGGACCACACTGTCCCCTCGGCCCCATAATTTGAAGCCTAAATTTCCTTTTATCTGTGCTAATTGATACTTTTCCTCTGTTTGGCACTCATGCAATGATGGCATGTGCCATGTCAATGAGCTCCCCAGGTCTGAAGGAATCCCCCAGCCCTCTAAACACGTAGGCAGAAGCTGGCAGTATATATATTTATTTGTGCACACAGTTCTAGAATGAGTACACTATGCTCAGAAGTACGGGCTAAAATTATATGGTATGTTCTTCATGCTGGTCTTAGCCACGCTCAGGTAATTCTGTCAGTCAAACACAAAGGACAACAGTAACGAAGAAATCCAACAACAAAAACTAGTTGTTAGTGAGACATTATCATTACAAACCTTCAGACCTAATATTGATCTCAGGGAAAATTCTCAGAAGAACAGTCTGTTTCTATCAAGAATAATCAAAGCACTTTCAGAAAAGTCAGACCACAGAGTGTTTGTATTAGTACAATAAAGCACCCTTTTACCTTCAAACTGTCGTCTTTCCGTACTTTGAAAATGAATTCCAGGTCCTGTAAGGGTTTCTAGATTCTTCTATGCCACTAAATGAGTATAGTTAAATTACATGGCTTTGTCTAAATTTGCTGAAAATCTGAGTCAGTTTGCCATACATCCTTACCAGCACACATTTCCAAGGACGCCATCCCTACCCTACTGACAAACAGCTCTCGCAGTGGCAGGCTGGATGCACAGATCAGAAGCAGCAGCACAAACCTGGCCAGGATGAGACGCAGTGATGAACCTTTGTAGACTAAATTGACTGTCTTTAAGGCAGACACTTTCAGCTATCTTGACCTCTTGCCATCCTCATTTGTAAAAAAAGCACTTTCAGATACAAAGCACTCTTTAGAGTCACATTCAGCTGGGTCACATGGGGCAGGCTCAGGTTTATCAACAAAAGAATTGAAGTTTTACTCTCCTGTTTGCACAAAACTGTACCATTGATGTCTGATGGTGGCTTGGACCTGGCTGGCACCTAAACTCCCACCCAGCTGCTTGCTCGCTTGCCTTCCTAGACTGTCCTCCCTTCTGCTCAAAGGGAGTGAGAAGGCTCATGGGTCAAGATAAAGACAGGGAGATCACTTACCAGTTCCTGTTGTGGGAAAATGAATTTATTACCCATTTTATAAATATATACGTATATTTATATACACACACACTGATTGGGTTAGCAGGAAACAAAAAGACAAGCACTAAAACATAGGAAAACCACCTCTCTTCCCCCTTTCCCAGGCTTATCTTCACTCCTGTGCTGCAGACTGCTCCCGTCCCTCCTTGCTATCACCACAAGTTACACTCAGCCTCCTCTGCGCAGCAACAAGTGTGCAAAGGGTGAGGTGGGGTGGGTAGTTACGGTCAGTACCCAGCAGTTGTTCTCTGCTGTTTCTTTTCCTCTGCTCCAGTGTGGGCTCTCCACAGGCCAGGTCCTTTGGGAATATCTATCTGCTCCGGCACGGGGGTCTTCCACAGGCTGCAGTGTCTCCCTGCTCTGCCATGGAGTACCTTCTCCTGTCACCTTGGTGTTGCCTCTGCAGTTTATTCCCCTTCCCCAGCCTTGGCATTTTCTGCCCCTTCTGGAATATGCTTCTGCAGGCACCACTGGCTTGGCTGGTGGGCTCAGCTGCGTCCCGTGGTGGACCCATTCTGGAGCCAGCTGTCTGGCACAGGGCAGCCCCTGGTCCTGTCCCATAGAGGCCATGCTGCAGCTGCCACCTTGCCATTTAAACCCAAGACATATGTGAAATGATACGATCAGATGGCTGCACAGCCCCCTTTCTTGCTTCTCCCAGTGGTATTTAAACAAGCTGTATGCACATCTGTGGATGCGTCACATTTGCAGCAGTTCAATTTACTTTCACAGAGATCTGCCCACTTACGCTCAAATTCATGTGTCCTATCATCTCTGGACCTAATTTATACACCCAAGACAGTGTATAAATTATAAAGACAGTATATAAATTATAAACCAAGACACTTTGACAGTGACGTGGGCCACAAGCTCTTTAGTGCAGGCAATATAAACCAAAAAGTCCCAAATTATGCAGGGAGTAATTTTCATTGTTCTCATTTTAAGCAAGTGACAAGAGCAACTTTCTCCCTTTAACTCTTCCATTTGGCAAAAATATACTTCAAATGAAGACAGGCCATTCCACCAGGCACCTCACTCGATAAAGACAGAAAGCAACAACCCCACCAGAATGCACAGCCCTGCAGACGAATTCATCCTGCCCCATATTTGTCTGGTTTCAGGAATGTATCACCTATTCCAATAGGCAGGTAGCACAAAAAAAATTTGTTCTAGTTGCACTACAGTCCAAAAACCACATCAAGATTAAAAACAATTGACTTCTTAAAAAGCACTGAACTAAGCTCAGCAGCTAAAGCTTTGAGCTTTAGCACTATGCAATCTGTAAATAAAGTGGGCAAAAAAGCTCAGATTCCTCCTTTTTGCCTATTTCCACACCTTTAAAGGCAAAATACGCCTTTCTCTGTGCCTCTATAAAGCTCTTGCTTTCCTAGATATTCTTTTCACAGCCAGTTCTGTATCCTAAATTTTTCATTAAGGAGATGAAATGAGTCTGCTAACAAATAGGTCTCGTAAGAGGAAGGGGATAGGAGTACGGCAAGCAGGAGATGTGTTGGGCAACTGATCGGGGGATGTTAAGACATTGCCAAAGTAGATCAATATTGGGTGCAGTGCTTCAGAATTGTGTGCAACAAAGTATTACCCTTTGTCCCCAAAGAGCAGTGATCAGCCTTCAGTGCAGCTGCTCACATTACAGGTGATGTCTTTTCAATTATCTCAAAGGCCACATTTACCATTCTCTATTCACAAGTTCACAAGCCCATTAATAACCATCCTGGGAATAACTGCAAGGCTCCAGACTACATACCACATGATGTCCTCTCTGATACAGGTTTTATAACCTCAACCATCTAATGTGTCAAAATGCTTATTTCCCAGACTGACAATAGGAAACCAGAGCACAGCCCCTCTCCTTTCTAACCCAGTGTTATCATTTAATACCAGCTGCCACCAAAAGCTGGAAAAATATGAGTGTTCAGACAAAAGAATTACATGTACAAAGTGTTGAAATTATGATAAACACCACCACGCTGGAAGGGAACTTAAAGGCTTTGGTTGAGAAAGCATCCTTGAAACCGATCGCACTGCTGCTGTAAAAGGATTTTGAAGCAAATGTGATTGCGGGTGCCCTGAGCTGGCTCTACACAGCCAACCCAACTCAGAGCAAACGTGTGGTACAAAGGTACCCAAGGCAGCTTGCGAAGACCCAACATGGGTCTACAGCGAAGCAGCGAAGCCTTATCCGTGTGGCAGCTGAGTGAACAGAGCTGAGCATTCAGGTGCAGAGGCAGTGAAACCCGCCTGCAGCTGCCACTTGTGGACTTCTGGGTTTGAATTTGCATTAGCCCCGGGATATTTTTGCCATGTCCCACTGTGCCACACAGACAGCGCAGAAGAGCCTGAGGGGATTGGGTGGGAGCTGCTGACACAAAGCACAGATCTCTGCAAAGGAGGCTGACAAACGCCAAAACCAGAGAGGAGCTGAAGGACAACACTGGCTCAAAATAAACGGAGATTAAGCTGACATATGAACATGTATAGATTGGAAAGTAATGTAAACTCTAAAATCATAGGGAAAAATTTGGGTTTAGAACAGCATTTCAAGAGAAACAGCAGAACAAGAAAACCAGAAGGGATGAGGTAGATCTGATACAGCCACAAAAGGGGAAGCGATGGTGCAGTTGCCAATGAGGGCAGGGGACTGGACTCAATGACCTTGAGAGTCCCCTCCTTGCCTTGTGTTCCTGAAGTAAGACACACAGTGTAACCCTGAAAACCTCATCCCCTTGTGAAGCTCCAAAATTGAACAACAATTTTTCCCCATCAGAAAGCGAGCATGTTTGTTACACAGGGAACAAATTCTGATGAGAACACAAGCCAATGGAGATTTTTAAATGTTTCAGACAAAACAGTTTTCTAACACGAAAGATATTGTGAACTATATGCCTTTTTCCTACAGACTTCAATCAAAATTGAATTAATGTCATTTGAAAAAATTAAGGTAATTAACAGTAACCATTTGAAAAAATTAAGGTAATTAACAGTAACCACTGTAGGAGGACTATATTTAATTGGGCTCCCCACAAGTTAAGATTTAAAGAAATATAAATGAGAAACCACAACCTCCTTCCCCTTCTCCGCAGAAACACAGAAAAGACAAAAATATGGTGCAAAGGCACAACCATAATTTTTCTGTATTATAATAGAGAAGACTCACACATAAGGACATACAAGTTCTTCAAAGTAATAAACACAAGAAGAAAGTTATCCAATCTCACAACTGGACAGAATAGGTGCAGTTAGATTTCAACACATCACAGGAAAATCCTCGCAGTGTAACAGAACAATGGATTAAATTCCTCTTGTAAAACCTTCCCCAAACTGCAAAATGAAGTCTCAGCAGTGATTGAATGCCATAGTTTTGTAAAACTGTTATCTGCATGAAGGTGCTGACAGCCCCACACTCCCGGGATGTTGGATGCTGCAGAGTTGTAAGCTTACACACCCACTGTGACGAGACCTCCCCCTCACCTCTTCAGCACACTGGTACACCCACCCCCCACCCCCCCCAGAAAACAGCACCCAAAAGGAACTCCTACCTCTCCTTGACATCCCCCTAGATGCACAGCTTGAATACCTTTCAGCTGTACTCATACTAATACAATTATTATTAAAATTAGTAACATAAATAATAAAACCACCCATTTTTTTTCCAAAGCACATCCAGTGGCTACTACTGAGAGGTTGTATTAACCTCTCTGTTCTGTTGTGAAGATACATTTACTTCAATCTGCAGTGCTGCAGCATGCGTTGCCCCCCTGTATTATACCAAAAGATACTTTGCCCATTGACAGCCTAGTCTCTCTAAATATATTTGGGATACAGTACACCATCTATGAAAGGATAACCTGCAGATAACAGGAACGTTTGTAAAAATTGTTCAAGCAGTGCACCCAAAGACACAGACTAGATTCTTTCCCCTTGAACAAGTGGAAAATGCCTGCAAAGTTAGAGGATCTCATTCGTATCGCTAGCTAAAATAGTGTACTGGAAGCATGACATGGTTCCCTACAGAACTGATTAATCCCACCACCTCTTCAAGGCTGAGCAGCATCATACCAAAAGGTTTTACATGAGCCCAAACCCAAAATCCTTTCTGTAGTACCGGCTTTCAGATGACATTGTCTAAAAATAATAGAATTATTTTATAGGCAAAGGAAGCCTGAGTCAGTACAAGATACTTTTCTTTGTCATGCTTAATGATTTCTATTACCCAGCTTCCAGGAACATCACTCCTGACATCAGTAATTGACAATAATAAAGAATAAGCTAAAACAGGGGCTGTGTGCACTGAAAGTAAATTCGGACAGTCATAACTGGTAATGCACTTGGTTATCAGGTATGGGCAAAAACATGCTTGGCTGGTGCTTTACACTGGCCCAAATTATACCAGTTATACGAGGCAGGCAGTCTCTTTCCGTTGGATACAAATTGCTTAAACAAAGCACCAGGAATTTAAACGTAGCAGAAAAAAAGGATACACCAAGATATTTAAGAGAGCTTTCACACTACACAAGCTTTACTTCAGCTGGGTTTCAGACTATGCGTTTGCAGTCTCCCCCATCCTACTTCTTTTACATAAGGAGATGGACGAGGAAAATGCCTACATCATGTATTTAACATAAAAGCCTTTCAAACCAGCAGGAAGCCTTCAGTTCAATCGTGCTTTATGTAGTGAAAGGTTAACTACTGGGAGAGGCTTATTAGCACAAATAATACCACTTCAGCCTTGATCCCAACAACAACAAGCAAAGCAAGTTCAGGCCCCATCAGCATTTAAATGGAGAGAAAAAACAAGCAGCAACAACAACAAAACCACCGCACACCACCTGCTGCTGTAAAATCAGCCCTCAGATGTATGGGCAATAGCAGGAGAAGTCGGCAACAGCAGCTTTCCAAGGGCACTACCCTCCCCCACCCATTGGTATCGAACCACTCTCTCCCATGGAGAAAGAAGCACATTGAAACCTTCTGATTTAAGTAAAGATAAACATTCTGATCCAGCCAGCTCCAATTCTGAGGCAATAGCTTTAGTTATGTTGTTTAATGTAAGGCCTTAATTTTCTCATCCTACAAGGATGCTCATGTGCACCTTTCAAAGAGATACTGAGATATATTCTGATCGTATAGCTGTTTAAACTTAAATGCATAGGTACATGTTAGGCATTATAACAAGTGTTAAGGCAATGTTTCTGAATAAGAACTGTGTGCCTTGTTTGAAAACTTACAGCCACAGAAACTCACGAGAACTTGGATGTTAAAGAGTTCTAGCCACACTCCAGTTCAGTGCACTTTCCCCTCAAAATTGTCTCTGCGGTGCCCTGGTAGAACACAAAAAGCCAGTATTGTCCTTCATCTCCCAAGCCAAACTGTGCAGGACCACCCTTTTACGTTCACTACAACAGCTATTTTTCATCTCCGAGTCAGCTGCGTATCAGTGATCAAGTTATCTTTTCTCTGCACTGAGTTTTGAAATACTCCAAAATTAGTCATAGCACAAAAAATGTGTAACTTTTTTTTTTTAATTAGATCAAGTTCAACTTTTTCTAGTGAGATTCAGTAACATGTTCCCATTTAAGATGTAACATTTTTTTTTTTGATTAGATCAAGTTTAACTTTTTCTAGTGAAATTCAGTTATATGTTCTCATTTAAGATGTTCTTTCCTAGAGGCTTAATGGAGAAACAATACATTTCGCTGTAGCTGATATAGCACCAAAACAGTTGTTAACCTTTGATGAGAAGGTTACATCAGATACCAAGCTGGGGTAAATTAAAGTGACAATTGCCCTTGTTTAATTGCTTTTGAGTAGTACTCAGTACGTCTGAATGTGCAGTGAGTTATTATTGTACCCTGCTGATATCCATTAACATGAAGATCAAGAATTTTATTTTACTTTTTTTGGTGCAACCATAGAGAAGGTGATAAAAGCTTTAATTACAAAAAGATTTAATTTAGAATCTATTAGTGCGATTTATCCAAGCATACAGAAATAAGATGGATTGGTCTGAACAAGCTTGTAAGTTTGATGTTTCTTGTAAAGGACTAAAATCTATATTGCCAATTGTTAAGAGTCTACAAATGCAAAAGATTTGAGTCTCTTTCAGAACAAACACTAAAACCCTCGCACTTACCTCCTTCAAGTCACTGTTATTTCAAGAATAGAACTTCACTGGAGTTTGTCTGTGTTTCTTTCTTGGACGCAAAAGGAACACCTCCATCCTCCCCTCCACTCCAACCCTACTTCCCTCCTTTGTATTTAGTATTTAAAAGAAAAACATGAAGCAGCAAAATCTAAATTTTCTCAGCATCAAAAAAGTCCCAGTATTTTCTCATTTACTCACCCACTGATAAGACTGTAACAAAATGTGAAAGGCCCAATTATTAGTTCTGAAATACTAAGAGGAAGTACTGCAAAACAGTAAAGGCAATTCAGCTCAATTTTTACTGAAATTATGATATATAATATAGTTCTAGATGACATATTCTACATCAACATTATAGTCATAGGAGAGAGTAAAATAAATACTAAGCAAAACAACATTTGTTTATACAGTGCACAAGAACAAGCAATAACATACCATTTATTGCCATACAGGGTGTTTGGATAGATGCTGTGAGATACTCTGAGATTTCATCATTTAACACTTAATCGCAATTCATAGAACCACAACAAATCCTAAGACAAACCTTGACAAATCAAACAACTTTCAAACTTCAGATCGTATTTTAAACAGAGGCTATATATTTAGGGATGAATCTCTCTCATAAGCAAGCCCATTAAGATTCTTGCTTCTAATTAGGAGCATATTTTTTTATTTCTGCATGTACACTGAAGTGTTAAGAGTCTGACTTTGCAAGATGTACAACACTAAAATGGGCAGGTCTATTCTGAAAAAATGCTGTTAATTCTGTCCACTGTAGCAAATCACAATCATCTTAGTAGAAGTCTGCTTCTTTGATGATGCAGCAAAGCTCTCTTTTTTTTAAATCAGCAAAGGTAATATATTTAGTTACCCATATCTTTAAGCCAGGTTTCACAAAATTACCCATGTAGCTTTCCATTGATTCTTCCTCCATCTCCTCCAATTCTTAATTTTCACTCTCTGTTGTCCAGCTGAACTCAGCTGGTTCTGCAAAGCCAAAGGCCCAAGATTATTTTCAGATTTGTGACTCTAATCAGGCTGACTTGTGGTCCAACTGGCAATTTCACCATTCATGCTAACATTACCCTACCAGCCCTTTCTTCCGTCTCTCTAATCAGCTTCACAGCCTTCAACAAGAACAGCAAAAGCACTAAGCTCTACGCACAAACTGTCACTGAGCGAGGAGTTAATGAAACCCTGTATCAAAGCACCGAGCTTCCATGCTGCCCGAATGGAGCTAGGGATCTAAAATCCATCATCTTTAGCCACAGGACATCAGCGCGCTATTTTCCGCGCCGCTGCATTCAGCTACGTACATTCATGCATACACCTGGTACAGACGCTGGCAACAAAGCGGGGACTGAGGCTCGAAAGGTCATTGAGATAACTTGATGGGGCATAGGGGCAAACTGTGCCAGCCACAAAAAGGCTGGGTGAGAAGCTCCTTAACCTTCAAAGGTTTAGTCTCAACTCGTGCTCACCTACCACAGAGACTCTTTCCCAAGATTAAAAAAAGATGGACCATTCCTGTGCATAACATGAACTAGTTCAAATATATTAAAAGTGGGGGGTTAACCACCTTTTCAAAATATAAACAGAGCAATAATAACACATTTTAAAGCCTATTTGAAAACTGAAGGTCCATTTTCTTTCTTCAAACCAGCTTTCCTTTTCCAATTCTTCTGCGCTCTAGGGAACAATAAATGCAGCATGCACAAACATATGGGACTTTGTACAACCAAAGAGTTTAGAAAAGGACAGGAAAAGACTGAGGGCATCTTGGGACAGCATCCTCATAGTGTTTAAATAGAACACTTCCACTACAGCAATTTTTTATTAAAAAACCGGGATCTTTGGCAATTTTACACCAGCTGACAAAACAGTCACTGATGTGCATAACTCACATTTGAGGCTCATTCAGATATAGCCCCTTTCAGGCAAAATAACAGTGCTGGAGTCTTAAATATTTGCCATGTTTGATATTTTTTGGGTTTTTTTAGTGGTTTTTTTTTTTGTGTTTGGTTTTGGTTTTTTTAAAAAAAATCTATAAACATGACACAACTGGCCAGCAGTTACCCTATCCTCCATTGTTTCTGTGGAGGATCCGCACACAGTAGCCTCTCGAGTTGCTTTCCTAGTACTTGGTCAGGAACAGAAGCCCTCTTCCAGGTAGACTGTGTGTGACAGGTTGACCCTGGCCACGAGCTAAGCACCCACCCAGCTGCTCATCCACTTACTCCTCCCCAGTCAGATCAGGAAGGAAATCAGAAGGGCAAAATCCAGAAAAAAATGTGGATTGAGATAAAGACAGTTTAGTTATTACAATGGTAAGCAGCCCCTCACCACAAGTAACTGTTACTTGGAGAGACACCGTAAACCACCAGCATATCCTCTCCCTTTCCCTTTCCCTGCATTTGTATCGCCGAGCACAGCACCTCATGGTATGCAATGCCCCTTTGGTCAGATTGGATTAGCATCCCAGCTGTGTTCCCTTCCAAACTCTGGTGTACCCCCAGCCTACTCACTGACTTCTGAATTTATGGAGGATTTGTCTTTTGACTTATAAATTAGCCTTTAGGGTAAATTTTACCATCCCAGCCAAATATTTTCAATAATAAATCATGCACACTAAGCATCTTTGTGACAGACATGAAAAAAGCTAATTGCAATATATACAAAGTATCAAGAAATTCATCCCTTCAGCATGCACCACACCTTGTTACACAGAGACAGCAAATGGATTTACATCTCCCAGGGGAATGGCTGTTATGCCTTTGGATAGGCTTTTTATGAAGGAAATATCTTTGTTACCCATACTAGCAATGCATTTGTCTTCTGTTTACTCCCTTAGCTTTTGGTACTTACATTACACATCAATCTCATTTTTTCAGCTATTTCCCTGCTTGTCCAGAGAAGCCAGAATTCTGGGCGGTTTTCTGTCCTCTTGCAAGCAAGTTTAAGTAATCTAAAAATTTATCAGTCAATAACTAGAAATTATTTTTCCATCTAAGGAAAAGTAGTAACTGAATGCATGCTGTTAATCTGCTTCAATGTTGATTAACACAGATGCACTTAAATCATCTTCCTGAGAGCAACATAAAGAAATGGAGTGCAATTAAGATGCGAGCCTCAGCTGGAAATTACTGCCATCCTAAGCAAAAAGGAAGACGTGACTTGCAGCTCCCATTTATTAATATCAATAATTATAGAAATGAGGTAAACACTTCTGCTGTGCTCTGTGAGATCCTCAGAACCTGTTTGCAATGCAATAGCTCAATGCTCCTTAGAGAGTCTCCTAACTTACGTCGCTGCTAGGGGACGGTACTACCACCCCGATCCTCAGGGTACCAGCACTACAGCCCACACAGCTAAGCAGAAACCTGCTCCATTACACACAGTGGAGATTCTGCTGGGGGGGCAGGATACTTTTTAAGGCACTGCAGTGTATATGTGTGTTTGTGTATATATATATATATATATATATGCAATCTAAGTTAGGTTAAAGGCATCCATAACTATTTAGTCATAACTTCAAGAATTGACAAACCACATCTACAAATGTTTATAAAAGATATATGTAAAGGAATGAAAGAGAGACTCTGCTGTATCTTCATACACCAACTTTAAATCAGAACAGTTCTCGCACTGCCTCATGCAGCTCATTTGCCATCTTGCCTGCAAGTTTAGCAGTTATGGTTTCAAGTCTTCGCACATCTGTTAATCCTCACGTTGCACCTATCAAAGACAGTATATTCAGAAGTCTCCGCCAGAGAACTTGTTCCTAACAGAAAGGTACAGTCAGATAGTTTTTATATGTTAATAATTACAGAAGACCCGCAGAGTACTCCCTCAGGTAGGTTGCTAGATTTTGCCTTGGTGGAAAATGTCTTTAGAAAGTCTGGGGTTTTTAGACCTTTTAAGGAGCCAGCTAGTATCATCCTTTCCTTAAAAGCTCATGTTAATTCCCTCCCCTTACCAGCAGGCAGTCTAGCCACTCTTATCCATCAGTTGTTCACTTCCTCAGCTAAATGTGTTACACAAGTTGCTGTCTCCTATACCCAGCCAGTCAGTAAAAAACATTGTGCTCCAACAAAGAAGCCTCTGCCCTGCTTCATTTTTGGGGGATCCACTGTCATATTTCAGTTTAAAGCATCTTTCACTGAATATACGTTCCATATCAATCTGTAAGGGCTCAAAATTTGTATACATGTAATTAGGAGAAATGTACGCAGTTCTTTACAGTTTCTCGAATCAGACATGATGGGCATTAAACACTTTGATGATAATTGCTTATGGGACATCTATGCTTAGCCATTCCTGGTATACTCCAAGAACTGTGTCAGACTCAAAGACATAGTCTATACTGGATGAAAGCCTGGAAAAGCAAGAATAAGAGCACTATTCTGAATGCACATCAATGCAAACAAGATCAAGATAGGGTAGAGTGAAACTACTTGTATTCACAAAAATTAAACTCTAACAAACTTAAAGAGTTCTATACCAGAATAAAACAGGAGGCCTAACATGGTGAAATACGCAGAGAAAACTGTAACCATAAAGTCAGTAAAGGCAGCTAATAAAAAGCAAAACACAAGATAGGTGACCAAAGCAGATCACCCACTTTCTTCCATGGGTTATAGCCTCTATTGATATGCTGCCTGCAAAATAAAATAGGCTAGTCTTAAGGAAACCCTCTTATTTCTACTTTCTTGGGTATAAAAGACATAATTCAATGCCCACTCTGAATTTGGCCTAAAAAAGGCTGAAACACTTAGCATCAAAGTGATTTTGGTTGTAGAAAAGTAAACTACAAACTGCTATTGTATTTTGCCTCCAATTATTATCCCAGTCTAGCCCGTAAGTTACTCGGTTCATCACACACCTCCTGTGGTTATGCTTCTCCAGATTCCAATTCTTCTACTTTCTGTATCTGCTCAGATGACATGCCACTGCAGTTTTGGAGAGATTCTCCAGGAGACTTTGTACAGAAGACCCACAACTGTATCTACAACTACAAACCCCAAACACAGACTTTGGCTAATCACAGTTTAACCGAACAAATTTGGCTGAAAGTACACATACATCATCTTCCATTCATACTCATTCTTATTTAGCAATGGCCATCTCCAACACAGGGAAGACCTACTTTCTCTTATAATTAATGCTTAAGAATCAGAATGTTCTACATCAAATGCTGTAGCCTTCAGTTGCAGCCTCGCCCTAAGCGATGGATCCCCATTAACTTGGATCTTCTTAAGCAAAACTCCTCCCAAACTCTCTAACTTTTTTGTCCAGACCTTGAGCTTACTTTTTACAAGCGATCAGAAACTGGACCAGTCTCACAGCACCATTCTGAACAGCCAGAGGTGAGATGACAGTTTACGATAAACATCAAAATGAAAGACTGCAGAATAAACCAGCAGTGCATGTGGATGGATGATTTCTCTCTCCACAGTCATCACAAGAATGATAACCATCATCACCCGCAGCTTCCTCTCCTCATTTGATCCCTGTGAAGATTTCTGCATTTTGTAAATCACAAAATAGGTGTGGTAGTGTAAGGTACACGAACATATAGAAACATTCAACCACAACCCATATATGTAGTCCTTTAAGCATCCATTGTGGAAGGCAATTTTCTGGTACAGGTTTGGACTTGGTGCTTTCAGTGAAAGTCTGGGGGGTGTGCGGAATCTCGTAAGGAGGGATCCGATGCTATAACAATGTTCTCATTCCATGTGCTACAGACTGCTCACACAAACACCTCGTGCTTCATACACAATATTGATCTGGATGGTATGCCATCCATTTTCCCAGGCCTGCCAGTTTATACCTCATCGTAAATCAGGAGAGAAAAGAGTTTCAGAGGCTGTAATTTTTTGTCATATAAAATAGACGCTTAAGTCAATAAATTTCCACAATATCTGAAAGACTCAATTAGAAAATAAATCCAAACAGAACAACTGTAAATTAAACAAGCAAATACGTAAATAGTTAATAAGGTGGGGTATTTTTTTTTTTACTTTAAATATTACAAACAGAAAGAGAATATAATGAGAGATATTGAAAAAACACAGGCAAACTATTAAGAAGTTTCCTTAGCAAAGTACGAGCCACTTCTACAATCTTTAAAACAGCACCAGATCCTGATAAACTGTAGCCTATACTATAACTTTTGGATTAAATTTTACTGATCCACATTAGAAAACAATGATCACCAGGTGGCTTTTGTCACCTGTTACCAACGACAGAACACCCAGGGAAGCATGAGGAGGTCAGAATCCAATAAGTAGCATCCAAAATAAAGTTTGTGAGTGGAAAATCCAAAAAGGCCCAAAAGAAGAGGCCTCCCTAATATTAATCCAGGAAAATCCCCGTCACCTTCATTATTATTAATAATAAATATAATTGCTTTTGGAACACTCAAGTTGCTAAAAACACATTAAATAATTTATACTAACATAGGTCTTCCCTGGTTTAATACCTATTTTCTCTTTCACCTACAGTGTGCTTTATGGTTTAAGTACCCACATTTTTAAAACTTATTATCAATTTAATCTGCTTTCATAGCTCTGATCTAGGAATTTATTTCTCCCATATTTCTATTAAAATTTGATCCATGCTGCCTTATTTCTCTGGGCGCTTGAAAATGGCCTAATGGAAGGACAAGGTTTTGAAGAACGGAAGATGGACAGAGTCTTTGAACATGACAGCATGAAGCATGTGGTAGTTTTCAGTTACAAAAGACCCTGGTCTCATGGAAAGCTTGCATGCATTTGATGAAGAGGTCCTGTATGGTCTTGCATTTGAAGTGTCATTTCAAGATGTACCTTCCATTTCAGATTTTGGCTTTTTCCAAAATAATCCTGGTGTAAGATCCCTTCTGTGACTTCGAACCATAAACCAGAGATAACAAAGTCTTACCAACATTCAAGGAGTCAGTAACACTTCAAAAGTTCCTCTTCAACTTTTGCATTGTGTATAGGAGCATGAGTCTCAGACTACATTCTTTATTTGAATGTTTAGGTAGTCAGTGGTATACATGATCAACAGTAATGCCACACCCAGAAGAGCACAGCAGCATGTCTGTGCTCCTCATGGATGACTGAATAATCAGAACAGTTTGGGTTGGAAGGGACCTTAAAGATAACCTACTTTGCAGCCCCCCACCATGGGCAGGGGCACCCCCCACCAGCCCAGGTTGCTCCCAACCCCGTCCAGCCTGGCCTGGGACACTGCCAGGGATGGGGCACCCACAGCTGCTCTGGGCACCCTCATAGTGAAGACTTTTATCCTGGTGTCTAATCTAAATCCACCCTCTTTCAGTGTAAGGCCATTCCCCCTTGTCCTATCATTACAGGCCCTTGTAAAAGGTCCCCCCCTCTGGCTTTCCTGTCAGCACCCTTTAGGTTCTGGAAATCCTCCTAATCCATCCTGACCACAAAAAACTAGGAGAAATTAAAGCTGAACTCATTCTATATATGCTGCTAGTGAACATCTTCAGCGGTAAAATTGGCCAAATGACACAGGAAGCAGTCAACAGAACTTTTAGCATTAATATCAACCACAATTAATGTATTTGTTTCATATAACTGAAATAATCTGAAACTAGCACCATGACATTTAGAGTAGCTTGAACAAAATGTATGGGGAGGAAGCAAAAAACCTTTCATTCCTTTCCAAAAGTAACTGAAAAGAAAAAGTAATGATTTTTTTTTGTTTGTTTGTTAAATAAATGCTTACACCTTAAGTTCAATTTCTTTGATTTGTTTCACTCTATCCAGCAAAATTGGTTACAATGTTAAACAAAGGTCACTCATTAAAAAGTTCAGCTGGACTCATTTTTAAGGGTACTGTTGATAATATTCAAGACCAAGATAAAGAGAAAAACTATGTGCCTTCATCATTAATGCTGAAAAGACTCATTGTTCAAGTTCCTATCTTAATGCAGGATTAACATTCCCTTTTTGGTACTTGTGTTCATTTCCCCTCTTCCTTCCACTGACTTCCATTTTCTCTTTAACATCCCATTAGGCAGCCAAGAGCAACAAGATCCCATTTTAACACTTTTTTTTTTAATTTCTAAGACTGAACAAATTCATATCTCTGCACCACTTCTCACAAGGCAAGGCATACTGTCTTCCAGTGAAGTGATAGCATTTTACACGCGTATTGTAATATCTGAAGAACATACATTCTGTTGTTCAAACATATCCAACTGTTTTTGCTCAGTGTAAGATACAGAATTCCAACCCATTAGGCTTAGCATTGCTCACCATGTAAAAAGTCTTCTAGGGTTCTTTTTATTTTGTTTTTAGAAAAGTAAGAAAAAATGTTTTTCTTAAAAAACAAACAAACAAAACCAAAACAAACACACACCAAAAGCAAACCCTGCCAGGATTTGACCTCACTTTCATTCCAGCAAAAAAACCCCAAATGAAATATTCGGATATATCAGAAACAGAGAGAAACCAGAATTAGTGACAGTCCAATAGCCCAAGGCCATATTTTAACCCATTCAAATGAATCTGAATTTTACAACAAAATTCAAAATAAAACCACTTGAAAAGCTGGCAATGACTACTAGCCCTGACCCTTGTTCCAGAGCCACCCTGCAACACAGCCAGTGCTTCAATGTGACCCTGAACATGGCAAACTCCAGCAGAAGGTGAAGACCCTCAGTCATTGAAACTAAGTCTGTTTTGGCCCTCCTGCTTACTTATATCTTCAAGTTGCTATGAAATATCAACAATCCCCCAGCTCACTCAAAACCTGCAAATGGCCCATTCCCTTTCCACTATGAATCAATTAATAAAACACTGGAAATAATCTGAGCATCAAGTAACACAACCAGCTTCTACCTCTAGTAACCTTCTTGGTTACTCACTTTGCGAAGTGAAAACCAACCGCCCCTCCTCCCAAAGTATCACAGAAAATAAAAAGCTGCACAAGTTTCCAGCTCTAGTGTTCTAATTTTCTCAAGCAATTTGACTCTCCCTAAAGCCACCTTCACTCAAGCTTCCTTATAGTATTTGCTCTCACAAAAAAGCCTATTTTCATCTTGCAAAGCCACGTTGTGCTAATGCCACCAAATTCTTATTTTTTTGAACTATCCTGCTAAAGCAAGCACCAGTTATATCAGCTTGAGGATCTGTACAGTTCTTACTTAACTTTCTCAGTGAAGAAAAAATAATCCCTCCACCACTCCATCGTTCTTTGCCTTCTGAGAACAGTAATACTCTCCACCATAAATTCAGCTGTATTCAGGACTGTTCATATGCAATAGTAGATTAACACTGGTGCAAAATATTTCTACAATTTTTAATAAACTTTACTGTTATTGAATCTCATAAGGCTTTTTTTTTTGTTTGTTTGTTTCCCCCCTGCTTTTCTTCTGGCATCGACTTGGTTCCCTGTGTATCCCATTCAATAATTCTACAAAACCCTAAAGAACTACCTAAGGCAGGTGAATTTGGTGAGTGCCGAAGATACAGAAATTGCAGAGCATGACACATACCGTTGTAGACTAAGACTTTTCTTCAAATGCAAACAGAAACCCAGGTCTGACATAGACACGGGTGTATCTATACTCACTATGTGCAGCTGCAGAAAATCGCCAAGGCCGGGGGCACTGTCAATCCGAACAAGAATGCCATCCTTCACGGTCGTGCTGAAGCCCACAGCAAGACGGTCCGTCCTCGTGCTCGGTCTGTCGTTAGCTGGCCAGGTGTACAGGATGAGACCTCCACTCTTCCCAAATATATATGTGGCACCAGCTACAAAACAAAAACACAAGGAAAAAAAAAAAGTATTAGTTACCCATTTCATTTATTTATTTGCCAGTTTTGGTAATAGCAGTATGATTGGCGAGAGGAAGAATTTAAGCAAGCATTACGCTTTCATTAGTTAAATGGGTGAAATTGATGCCTCCTGCTGGTCAGGCTACTGATAGCCTAGAGAGAAGGCTCCAAAAAAATCGAGGCAATGATGGAAATATGAATTTCCAGATTCAACCAGGCAACAGAACAGGACATCCTGTACTCAAATCCTCCTGTCTGGTGACAAATGACATTGTGAGCTGTCTTTGATGCTGAAATTTACAAGACACACATGAAATGGTGTTTTAGACTGCCCTCTCCAGCTTCTCACATGTATTCTTCCTTCTAAAAAACTGCATGTTTTCCTTTGCAGAGCAACAGCTCTGGAATGCTCAACACTCTGATGGAAGGACATATGAAGGTGAAACAGCTTTTTATCAGACAAAACATATCTGTTCCTTCACCATTAGCCTTGCACCATTAGACTCTGTAACAAACAATGCAATTTCCTACTTATGGGAAGTTCATCCTTCAGACGAGCATGGACTCAAGACTCACAAACACTTCTAGACAGAGTAATCTAAATGGGCACGTATGTTATTCAGAACATCCTCATCTTCCTACACACATCACAGCAGGGGGGCTACAAACAAACAAGCAGGTTTCCTCTTAAGATATAAATCACCCAAGAAATTTCTTCTATATACAACCTGACGAAGTACATTTTATTAGTTCCTAAATAGACAAAGATAAAGTGAAAAATAAAGGTAAGTGAAGAGCTAATCAAGAATGAACGATTTCTTTCATCCAAATATCCTAGACAATGCCAGACAGGACACTGCTGTTCAGGCAAAAAACAACACACACCCTATTTCAGAAGCATGGGATTCAATCTTATATGGGGATTCAAAAGGAATAATTGACAGCTCTCCTTGAGGCTGGACTTGTCTTCAGCTGAAGGGTATTTACACACAGCAAGAGACTATCCTTTTCTAAACACTTCTTAAGACTTCTGGCTATCTAGTCCACACATTTCCAGCACCATTTGTCTTTACAGCAAGCCTGGAAATTTGTTCCTTGACCTCATTTTAAGGACAACACCAAACCTCTCCAAAGCTGAACCCTGTCCTCCCACATTCACGAGGGCCATCTGAGCTGAGCAAGGCAGACACGCAAGTGAGGAATTAGCGCCGCAAACGAAGTTGAGAAGCCAAAGTGTTTGAAGTTCACATTCTGACTTGTACTCAACGCTCAGAGTTAGAAACATGATTTTATAACTCAGCAGTTATAAAATAGCCCCTGAGCTTCTTGGAAAATATGGCTAAAATTGCTGTCCTAGACCCAAACCTACAGGCAGGCCAGGAGCACCACTTCTTGATGCTCCAGCCACTTTCTGCACCTCATTTTCTGAGCACTGTTGCAACCGGTCTCAACCTACAAAATAGTAAGCTAAAATAAGCAGCTCCCATTACCGCATCAGGGATGAAATATCTGTAGAAAATACAGGCAGTTACTGGGTACATTTTCTAATGTGAGTGAAACTACAACCATATACCAACCAGCAACATGTATCAAGCAACCCCGAACAGAGCAAATGTGGTTAGGGACAGAAACAGGTGGGATCAAACACAGGTAACTTCTACACTCGCCTACAAAGCTGCAGCTCCACTAAAGCTCTTTATAAACTGAATTCCAAATAAATACTATACATTAGGAAATAATGGATACACTCTACCCTTGCTTGAAGGGCTTCCTCTAGACATCTCAGCACATGTTACCAAACCAGACACCAAAACCTCAGGTGCAATGACTTGTGAACAGCTGACAAAAAAAAATCTGATGAAAGTCTGTTCAACTTGAGATCTTCTCGTTGCACCTAAGCTTTGTTACAGACCTCTTTATTACACAAGAGCACATGTTTTTTCCAAGACACTTTCTATTCAAGATAGGCAATGGGTAATACGCCGTTCATGAGTAGCCACTTGATGTTTAGTTTTTCCTTATTGTTCAAGTCTTAGTTATGTACCTCCTTTAATAAATAGAACATCAACTGTGCCCTGAAAATCAAAAAGCCTGAGGGGGACTGATTGATTCCACTGTATTTATTTTTACAGTGTTCCACCATTTGCACTCTTCAACACTACCTTCAATCTATAGCATGCAAAAAAAGAAGTAACAAAAAAATCAAAGATATGTGCACACAAAGTTACTTCCCCAGACAGCTGTGAGAAATCCCACATCTTACAGTGCCCTGGGCCAAGTTTGCTGTGCTGACATCTGAGAACAACTGGGAACAGAATAAATTCAGCTGCTCTGCTGGGATACTGGGCACAGAATCTGGGCAGCGTTGGGAGCGCAGAGAAGTGAAGAAATGTATGGTGAGGGAACACTCCCTACAGATTTAAGCTACTAGATGCCATTACGTGTTTAGCATACACAAAGCTGATAAACCTATACCTAGGCAGAGTGGCAGCTGACTTCTGCCAGAAATGATGTAACTGTAACTTGTAACTTTGGTGTTTAGAGATTTAAACATCAGAGAGATGGATATGTTGCAACACACATGACAATGCTGCTATTTAAAGTCTGAGTATCTCACTTAGGCAAATTACATATTTTTCTAGCTATATTCATGGACAGAGCTGTTAGAATATTCATTTTCAGTCAAAACAAAATAGTTTGAGGCAAACACTCCTCATGGAAAATTCCTAACAGAAAAGTTGCAAGCAACGTTATAAACCACAACAATAAAGCCTCCTAGTGAGTTGTGCTAAGAAACATTTAGTTGAAGTTGGCACCACCACCTATAATTTTAAATCAGTTATCACTGTTTCCTCACCATCACCCAGACTTCAAAAAGCTATCTTACAGAAAAGTATCCTTCAATCAACACAGTACAATTGCAGCAGTTACATTCAGCCTAAAACTAATCCTGTAAAGCAGGAGAAAACAAGCCTGTCACATCTGCACAAGATGTAATTTCTTTTGTGCCAGGGATCCTGTGAATCTCCCCACATTAAATATTCTATTGCAAATTCTCTCTTTGCATCTACTAAGCCATCAACAGCCCATTTTGCCTCAGCTACAGCACAGCACACAAACTCGCTTCCCTGTGGCCAGGAAAGCTCAACATTTGGCAGGTATTCTGAAGATGCTTATACACTGAAGGGTTAACTGCAGCAACTGTGCACTGGGGTATGAGTTTAACATACTAATAATGCTACAGTTCTGTTCTAGACATCTAAACAGTACCTAAAAGATTAAAATTATGAGGAACCCAGGCCAATTTAAAAGCGGCAATAATTACTTGACTTAACACCAAAATTTATGGCCAGGGTCCCGCATCCCCTCGTGACAACACTGTCGCAGGCAAAACAATCTCAGCTGGGGTAATCTCACTTAATTGGCTTTACTGAGGATTAACATAAACTTTTAATTACCGATTCAGGCACTGGGAACCAAAGACAACAAACAATTAAACACTTCAGGAAAGTTCCTTTCCTTCCCCTTCCCCAAGCTCAGCTGCAGCCCAGCAGCTCTCCTTCCCCTCCCTCTGGCTCCAGTGACACGACAGGCGGTGCAGGAGGCCAGGGTCAGTGCATGGAGATTTCTTTCCACCATTCCTTGATTTTCTTGCTTCCTGTGCTCCAGCATGGGTTATCCATGAGCTGCAGCCCCTCAGGAGCATTCCTACTCCTGCATGGGTCTTCCATGGGCCCCAGTCCCTTCAGAGGTGTTCCTGCTGCTGCGTGGGTCCCCCGGTCCCTCAGGGGTGTCTCTGCTCTGGCACAGGTCACCAACAGGCACATCCCTGCGCTGGGCTGCGATCCCCTCAGAGGCAGGCCTCACCCAGCACGGAGTGCCTCCTTCCAAAAGGACACATCTGCAGCATGTCCCCTTCTTCCACATGCCTCTCCTGGATCCTTCTTCCATTTCCCCTCCTGTTCTTCTCCAGTGCCCACTCACAAGCCTCCTGCCCTCGTGCATCCTCCCACGAGCCCTCCCAGGCCACCTCCTGTGCGTCCTGCCCCCAGAAGCAAGTGTCCTTTCTTCAATGTGCCCAAGCAGCAGCACCAAGTGCTGGGCAGGCTGAAGTTCTGGCATGGGGTGGGTTGTCTTCACCCATGCCCGTGCTGGGTGGTTCACAGCCTCCTCCCACACCAGGTGCCCTGCAGGCCCCCGGCACCCACAGCCCACACAAACAAATATCCTGGTTGTGGTGGCAATTCACTAAAAGCATGAGGTACGTAAACCTAATGATAACATCTTCCTACCTAAAATAATGCCCAAGACAAGGCATATGCCTGTCCCTCAATTATTATGTCTTTATTCTCTTACAGAGAATTCTTATATATACTGGTTTACTACTTAACATTTTCATAAAGAGGTTGAAAGCTTTTTTCCCTACCTTCCTCAGGGAAGGAATGCAAGGCACACAATTTTTTAAAGTCAAGGAGTTGTACGTATACAAACAAAAAAAACCCCACTGCATTTTCCTTACCCATTGCTTGTTTTTCTTGGACTTTCTCCCCACCTCCCATGTTGTGCCTATTTTATGGCTTTCCTGTATTTTCTGCTTAGTCCAGTAGCTCTCATGAGTCTCTTGGGGTATTTCACATTTACTTGTGTAAAGATCCTACCATGTCTATTAAAAGTCATAACCTTCTGCTTTCTAACAAGAAGCTATCAATTCAACTACAGGGAAAATTGTGATGATGGCATTTTGCTCTTCTTTCTTAGCAGAAAATGGAAACTTAAGTTATTTTGAAGAATGTTGTCAAAGGATGGAATCGGTAAAACATTGTACATGACCACAGGTTACATGAGCGAAGGAGGACGCAATTCACATCAGGAAGGAAACCTTGGTAGCTCCTGTAATTAGCAGCCCTTTAATGGGGTAAGTCAATAACGGAGACCTGGCAGTTTATGCAGACATTCAAAAATTCCCATAAAGTCTCAATAAGAAAAGGTGGAAGCTTTGACAAACTTACAGAAATAAGAAAAAAATAAGTAATGGTGATCCTTATTTCAGCATAGCTGGACCAGGCAGTTCATTTACTACTTCCACCGCCAGAAAAGGCACTAGTAAAGGAATGAAGGTTAGAATACTGGCATGAAAGCGAGTGAGAAGAGATCAGGTGTACATCGGCAGGAACTCGGTAAGGAGATGACATTTGCTGCAGCTGGAAGCACCATTATTCGGTCATGTAATGAAAAAGCAGTTCCCTGAACCACGGTATATAAAGAGCCATTCTGCCCTAGCAAGTGGGGATGAGCACGGCAACAAGGAAGAGCTGCTGAGACCAATTTCTGTTCTAATAGAAAACGCTGATAAAATAGACTGAGGTTTTACCTGAAATCCGGTCAAATGAATCTGATCGCTGCCCCCAAAATTAAGGTCTCTCCCATATGTTCACAACTTAAGGTAAACCACATATTTGACTACTCTGTTTCCAGTCAGGGAAACAGCAGCAGCATAGCTTTTCAGGCCTTAACCAGTCAGACAGTTCAACATCGTATTTATTTATGCTTGCTACAGTCTTGAGGAAAAACGAGCCATGCTTTGAATACCAGTTCTAAGCCGGAGTTAAAGCAAATGCCACAGATTGCACAAACCAGAAAGGAGCACCAGAACTTACGAATGACTTCTGACTGTTTATTGCTTCCCAAAAGTTTATCACATCGCACCACAGACAATAAAACATCAGTTGATACATGTACACTGTCAGAAGAACGTGCATTGGCTGAGGAAAAAATTAAGCTTCTGACAGCTGTTTTTCCAATTTAACTCCTTCTGGCCACATCAAATAGACCACGCATGCTGTGCAAATTGCTTCTAAACTAATTTCTTACCAGTAAGAAGACTGAAAGAGTGACAAAAGAGTATTTTGAGGATAGTAAAAGAAATGCAACAGTATCCATATACGTTAAGAACAAAAAGAGTGGTGACACAGGTGGTTTTTACCTGATTTTACAATATACTCCCAAATAGCATGGATGACACCAGACTCTTCATTACTTGAAATCACTCAAAATGGGTCAAGTTTAGGTATGCTTGAACATCTGGGTTGTCTAGACATGACCTAACAGGTGTTTCCCATTTCCAGCTTCTACAATTTTTGTTTATTTATTTTTACAATTACTCCTATGGGTGTTGTCCACTAAACGCACTGCATACAGCTTCTTTGCCTTGTTGTTACATTAGATGTATGGTAACACTTCCAACTACCATTATCAAACAAATTAAGAATGGAGGGGAAATAAAAAACAAAAAACCCAAAACCAACAAGAGAGAAATGATCGGACTGAATTTAAGACACATAAATAGGTTTAGGATTAGAAGAAAGAAATTCACAGCACTAGCACCAAGTAACATGCCAGCCCCATTCCTTCTGCCCTTCCATACTTACCAAGGCATCAGTCTTGACAGCAGCTATTCATCCTTCTCTAGTTATAAACTGTCATCCAGTTGCCCTCAATCTTAAACTTCAGCTACACTGTTATCCTAATGGGGTTTTTTTCACTCCTCTTCCCATCTCACTTCATGTCACACCAAATAAAATGTTCTTAGACAAAAGAGTGAATCAGAGCTCAGGAGGCAAAAGCAACCTAGACCAACACCCCCCTGCCTTCAAACACATACGTCAATGTACTTACAGTATATAGATTGATCTGCAATATCAAAGGTGTCCCTGGGATATCTTGAGTTACTGTCACTCAAGAAATGTAAGCCTAGTCAAAACTGAGTATCGTTAATCAGAACAAAAAGTCTTATTCCTTCTCCTAAAGACCCTCTTTGGCACATGCACGTCTCTGTGCTCCAGTTGCTGTATTTTCTACGCACTAAGATTAAAAGGTCCATTAATATGAGCACACGCTTTATTAAGAAAACAAAACAAAAAAGAGGTGAGGTTGAAAAAAAGTTAGAGGATCATCATCCGGCTCTTGACCATTTCATCATAGGATCCTTCCTAGAAGAAAACAAAGACAGGCCTGATACTTCTTAGGACATGACTGCTGAAACATCCTTTTATTTATCAAGAGCTATAAATTGCCTAAGAACGAAGGAGACTTAAAGCCCTGAAAAATGCAAAGCTGCCACTCTAATCCTCAAAAAAAAAAAAAAAAGTAAGCTTCCGTGCTTAGAAGGAGTTTTCATGAACTAGCTCTTTTTCCTTTCAGGATGCTTGCTCTTGACAAACCCTCTGAGACCCAGCCTGAACACCATACCCATCTCACATCTCAAAAAGCAGACACTGTTTGACATGAAACTGAAATTCCTTTCCCACTTTATAATATGAAGGAGTTTCTTCTATACAGAGAGGAGGAGGAGTTATAAAATCTGCAAGACTAACAGAAAGCAGAAGCAGCAATTCAGATCACGCCCGCTTTCTGTGTTTGTCTTTTTTAATGACAACAAATTAATACAAGTCACTTTCCTCCCTTTATGTGTGCATCAGCCAACAATGGGATCAGACAGCATGCTACTTCTTATTAGTTACACTGCATTAAAAAGACTGGAAGAGGGAAAGGGGGAGAGCAAGGGAGTGTTCCTACAACTACTAGAAGGCCCAGAATAGCTTATGCTTGAACTACAGATTTCCCTAAATCTGGAATACTGGGAAGATTGAGGGTTTTTCCCAAATCTGTTTGCTGTGGGGAATGTTGAGGATGTTAATTAACTCAAATGGACTTTAGGGATTAGCTGCTGGCTAAAATAGACCCAAGATGACCACAGGCATAACAATTTAAAGGTAATAGATCGCAACTAGGAAAACATTTCAGGAGTATCTTCATTGACACTGTAACAGCACAACTGGTCAGACAAGGATCTGGCTAGTTTACTGTCACGTCTTCAGCACTGATCCTAAGCAGACACCCAGGGAACACTAAGAGTCGAGCAAGTGTATTTCCTTACAGTAGACACCTAGACTGTGAGCCTTTTCAGCAGTTAATACAGCCTGGTTTGTTTATACAGTAATCCTAAAGAGATCTTATTTCCAAGTACTTAACCAGCCTCTCCTCAAATACATTTAGCTTTGCATTCACAATAATTACTTACAAACCTTTAGCAACAGCTCACACAGATCTGCCTCTGATGCAGCAATCTAAACACCAGCCAGCTGCGAGCCCCATCAACGGCAGCCTACAGCATCCTGTAGGCTACGAACAGGACCACAGCTCGTTAACAGATGAAGCGATTATCCCCCTTCACTCAGTGCTTGTTAGACCGCATCTAGAATAACACATCTAGTTTTGGACTGGAAAACTGAAGCAAGCTCAGTGAAGGGCCACAAAGGCAGCTGGATGGGAGGAGAGGCCAAAGGATTTAGGATTGTTCAGCTTGAAGATAACACAAGTTCCAGGGGACCTAACGGCAGTCCCACAGCACCGGCAAGGAGGTTACTGGAAAGAGAAAGGCAGGCTCTTCACAGCAGTGCACAGCTAGAGAACAGAACGCAATAAGCATAGTTTGAAGTGAGAGAATCTGCCTCGAGAGAAGGAAAAAACTTTCTCCTCACAAGGACAGACATGCAGTCAAACAGGTTGCCCAAGGACATTCTGGAGTCTCTCTGTGTGTAGGTTTTCGAGATCTGACTACATAAAACCCCAAGCAACCTGATCTGACCTCACAGATGACCCTGCTCTGAGCAGAGGTTTGGACTAGAGACTTCCTGAGGTCTCTTCCAGCCTCAGTGAAGAAGAATCATCTTTTTCACACTTGCTCTTGCTAAATAGATTAAACGTTCCCTAGTTCTTGTAGTGGAATACACAGTAATCTGTGTATACATCTGTCATCTCAGCGTCAACCTTGCCTTGCAGACTTTTATCATACCACCACCCTCAGCTCTTAAGTCATCTCCTTCAGTAGAGACCAGTTGTGTCATCAAATTCAGCTCCCACAGCTTTAGGCAGTCAGATGACAGATGTCAATCTAGAAAGGTCCAAAAGGACAATTCCTCCAGGTCCTTTTTTTTTTTTTTTTTTTTTTTTTTTTTTTTAAACACATTGCAGAATATGAAAAAACCTCCTACAAAACCACCACACTCCTCATAACAAATAAAGAATTTTCATTACAGGAGGACAAAAAGCATAAATCCACTATGCAGCAAAAGAAGAGATCAAAAGAAACTACTAACACTACAACTGAAAGATGAAATTTGCCAGGTAGAAGTGCCCAGAAAACTGTGTCTAGCTACTGTGACCCTTGTAGGACATTTTTCTGAGGTCGAAGTTATCCATCACCTGGAAAGAGACATCACTAGGTACAACTGACTAAATTCAGTAAAGGTAGATGAAGTATTCCTTAGCTGCATTCTGCTGCCAAAGAGGAGCTGGAATCTGGATGCAATTTCTTATTTTTGGTATTACCTGATAAAAGAGCACACAGAGAGGATTTCCTTGGAGAAGCCCAGAAGGCAACATGCCAGAGGAGCTGAATACAGAGACTACTGTCAGCAACGAGAAGCACAGCAGAAATCACAGCTCATTTGGGGCTTGGAGGAAGAACAGGGATGTTAGTTCACAACAGTTTTACAGAATCTAAATGGTAACAAAATGGCCTAGACATGGCTCAGGATTGATAGTGGCCAAAAAGCAACTATTGATCTCAGCCAATTCAGCTCCTGTAAAAAATCTCTTTCTGGTCTTGATCCTTAAGCTACGGTTTATTCCACTAAAATTATCAGAAAAAATGTCATTAGCATTTCATCAGCATTCACTCGCTATGTTTTGGTTCGGATCGGAGTAGTCTCAAGAATACACAAGCTCGACTCTTCAAATGAAACTGAACTGGAGGATGTAATCCAGCTGTTAACAAGCAACTGGTCTCTAGGACCAGACTAAGTTACTCCAAAGTAAAACTTCAGAAGAAAAATGCCTGCAGTATGGATCTCAAGCCCTTGGTACTAGATTTCATTCTGAAAACTCACTCCTGCTGCTTGCCATTGTAGACACAGCCTAGTCGTCTTGCACTAAACAGAGCTGGTTTGCAGGATTTGAAACAAACACAGAGATCTGAACTTTTAGACCTCACCTCAAATATGATGCTGTTCCTCACAACTACTAGAAGGCCAGTGATGAGAAGAAATGCATTTATAGAAGCTCCCCCTTCCCAAGGCTCTCTAACCTTCCCCAAGGTCACATAGTGGGAGTGTAAAAATAAAAAGTACCCAGAGCTAGTATTACAGCATACAAACTATTCTGTAAACAGTATGCAGCTTTTCTTGCTATTGCCTCCTCTTCTTGCCACCATGAAAGGACAGTCACCATTAGGAGAGGTGGACATACATGAATGTTATATAAGCAATCTGCTAGAAGGTATCATGCCAGAGTAAAAGACAAGTGTAATGGTTGTTTAATCATTCTCACCATGAAGTGCCAATTCTTTAGTCTCTTATGACATTCATGAATGATGCAGAGGGCTGGCATGATGAATGCAGAGCAATTCCAACTGACAGATACTTTCAGAGAATTTATATCCTTACCACACTCCCAGGACAAAAGGGCTCTTGAGCTGAGTTATCATTTGTTCCATGAGAGGATTTACAGTCTTGCCAGGAACTCCTTTTACCTTACTCTATAAAGAGTTTATTTTGATATACTGATTGTGATCATTCAAGAACAACTGTATCTGAAGAAAGTCAGCAGAGGAGAGAAAAAGCAGAGTGGCTCTGAATAACTTGGTCTCCTTGACCTGGGACGTTGTTCCTCTCAGCCAGTTTGCTTTGTCTTTTGGTATCACTTCTTTCCCAGCATCCTCTGCTATCCCAATTACAAACAGAGCATCACTCAAGGGAGACATCTAATCTCCCATGCCTACTTAATCTTCTTTCAAGGGAAAAGATGAAGTTTAGCCACAAAAGCCACCCACTCTAGCCCTTTCTTAGCATTTCACTAGAAAGTGCCTCAGCATCACAGTTTTTACACCACACTTGAGCAACCTCCACCTTACAGCTACACACAGCAACGGCTCCTGCCACGGGATTCAGGGGCAAAGCTGCACCTGGAGCTGCAGCACTTATCCCGAGGAGCAGGGAGATACAGGCACACAGCTCCATAGCCTCAGCAGTACTGGGTGACTGCGGTATTCCCATTGCCACGATGTACACATCACCATCAAACATGGATTGCATGAGGCATTTTGGCTTGCAAAAACGGAACACTTCTTCCCTCTAGCAGAGGCAACCAAGAACTTTTACGACTGTGATATTCAGCCACTCTCTAGAAGTTTTTCCACCACTAGGTTTCCCCAAGAAGTTTAGCAGTTACAATCTGAACTACATCATCGCCTGAGAGGCCCTGCATCTGTGGCCTTCAGTTGCATGGAGCAATAACGCGTGTCATACAAGCGAGGATAAGTAAAGGGCTGTGGGCTGACTGCACTGATCTGCTGAGGGCAGCCATTTCCCTACACTTCATTTTGAAAGTATTAGGTGGCTTCAGGTGAAGAAGCAACAAGTTTCTACGAATATTACAAATAACACCCATAATACCCTCACAGAGAAAGTTATTGCCTTTTCTTACACATTTTAAATTATGCTTTAATGCTATGTTTTTGCACTGTATAGAGTATTTGATCTTAAACGACCTGGCATTTCCCATTCTTGAAGGGTCCTTATAGAAACTAAAAGGAGGAATTTAACTTGCTTGGTTTTGAAATGCATCTATCATTACATAAGAAGGTAATGCAGCACATCACCACACAGTGCTAACTAAGACCAGAAAGAGATGCTACCCAAACACCTGTCCAGACATGAAGAAGAGACATCCTAGAGCAGTAAGTGCACTAAATGCTATTTAATGGGTATTTCTATGGAGTTTGAAAGAGAACAGTTAAATTAATAAGGCTGACGAAACAGCTAAAAATGGGTAGGCTGTGTCCTCCACTCGCACTGAGAAACTTTGATTAAAATTGATACAGATTTCCTTCACTCATAATTCAAGTGAATATCAATCTCCATCTCTGCAAGCACTGAACCTCAATATTTTAGTTTGTGTCTCTGATGCTTTGTTGTGAATTGCCAGCTGTAGTCCCGATAAAGCATTTAATTACTAAATCATTTATTTGGGAGACAACACAGAGAAGAGTTATTTTTTTAGGGACACTTTCCAGAGTGCCAAAGGCATACAACTCTACAGAAAACTCAGTTCTGTGCTCTGTAAAGGGGAAAAAAAATCTCTCTCAAATAAGGTGGAAAAATAAATCCCAGTCTATCTTTTTTTCTCTCCCGTGCTGTAAATGCAAACTATTGATTTACCTCTAGCTCTTTCATGCCTTTCACACGCTTCAATAATACAGAGGATTTGTTCTTCATCCTTTCATCTCCAGGCCTGGAATGCCTCTTAAGTCCTACGTTAAGGGTCACTCATTCTTCCTCAAACTGCAGCACTAGCATCCTACAGAACTCTACAGATGACAGCTAGAGGGGCATGGAAGTAGCACATAATCACTTACCTCCTGACTTCTTTGGAAGGTGAGAAAGAAAGAAAGATGAAATTTTTATAAACCCTAGTTTTTCACACTTTTGATCATTTATGTTCGGTCTTTTAGAATCGTCCTTCTGAATGCAATATAACAACAGTAAGATATGGATAAAAAGTAATCTCGAGTGCCTGCGTGTTGTATTGAAGTTGAACTGGCAGCACTGAGTAATGCTGATCAGAAACCATAACTTTGTACTTCCATAGGAAACAGAACGTGTAGGCCCTCTCACCACAAATGCCTAGAAACAAAGAACCATCGAATAATTGGAAGGAACCTGTAGAGGTCATGTAGTTTCTCTCTCCTCCAACTCAAAGCAAGGCCAATGAGACCAGATTGCTTAGGAACTTCTTCAGTTTAGTTCTGAATATCCCAAAGAAAGAATATTCAACAACTTTGTTGGCAAACAGTTCCAGTGTTTTACCACCCTGATGTGTAAGTCACACAATTCCATATTTAATCTTGTGCCTGTTGATTCTCACGCTACCACTGTGGCTCTCCAAGGAAAGTCTTCTCTATAAACTTCTGGTCTGGTAGAATTACAACAGTATTTCCTCCCTTTCTCCCCTTAGGGCTGAACGAACCCTGTTCTCTCAGACTCTCCTCATATGCCATGTTTTCCACTACTTGTACCACCTTGGTCTGCCAGACTTGCTCCACCTGTCTCACTGTGAAGCCCAAACCTGGGCACAGTACTCCAGATGTGATCTCACAAGTACTGACTAGAGGAGAGGCCTCCATTCCCTCACCCTGCTGGCTGCATTCTTGCTAAGGCAGATCACATGATATCGTCCCTCCTGGCTGCAAGGGCACACTGCTGACTGAAATTCAGACGGTTATTCACCTTTTCTACACAGCTGCTTTCTTCCATGCAGTTAGAACGTAGCCTATTGTTCCTGTTGCACAGAATTCTCTATCCCAGATATAGGATCTGGCATTTGCTTTTGTCAGACTTCACAAGATTTATAATGGCCCCATTTCTCCGATCTGTTGAGGTCCCTCTGAATTGCAGCTCATCAATGACTGCTCCCAGTTTGGTCGTTAGCAAACCTGCTGAAAGTGCACTCTGTTCCATCACCCAGGTCATCAACATAGCCATTAAACAGTACTGGCATCAGCACTGACCCCTGAGGGGCATCACTCATCATAAGCTGCCTGTGGAACTTTCTGCCACCGAGCACAGCCCTTTGAACCAGCAGTAAAGCCAACTTCCCACCCGCCTCCCTAGCCCATGCCTCACTAGCTGGGATATAGGAATACTGCAGGAGACTCTATCAAAGCTTTTGTACAAGTCAAGGTAAACAACATCGCCTGTTAATAGCCCATTAATAACTTTTTCACTGTTTTGGATTTTTCCCCCCACCTACTTTCTTCCCAAGTATCTCACAACTCCTCACTGTATTTACTGAAGATCAAAGTGCCAAAGTGTGATGTAGGCTCCTGGATCTTAATGTTTCTTCTGCCCTAGAAAGGATTTTCTCCCTTCACATGTACTCTCCTCAATATTTGTGGTTTTTTTGTTTTGGTTTTTTTTTTTTAAATAAAAATAGATCTTCCCTTGTGACAACTTGACAACTTAGGAAATCACTTTCAATCTCAGGGACTGCACTGCAAGCGTTACTTCATTTATTTAAGTGCTGGAAAACATAAAGAGAATGTTCTATTCCAAGATCAACCACTTAGTTCATCAAACAGCAAAACTTGCTCTTGAGCTATACAATTAGCTGTTTCATGAAACACATGAAATGCTACCAGTGTTCTGTACACCAAAACACCCTACTTTCTTGCAAATCCAGAAGAGTGTTTTCCTTCTTGTAGGAATGGGCCTAGAGACCCAGTTCACGAGTCTGATCTTTTCTGCTGTTTTAACCAAGTTGAACAGCCAATCTCACGTAATATAATTCGAGTTATAAGTCAGCTCTTCAGATTTAGCCATTCTGCTCCAAATCTAACGCACAACTCAGCACCTTTGTTCTAGAGAATAAGATTACTACAGATTTGTTTTTGCTTTTCCTTAAGAGAATGCTGTTACATGATACTTGCAAAGCCTGTGGGAGCCACAGTTTCTTCAGGGAAGTCCTTCCAACATGTCATTCTGACAGCTATATCTCCCCTTCAGTACTACTGAATATATTGCAATGCATACTTCGAGCAGAAAGTGAATTTCAGGAAAAGCCAATTTTCTCTCACTGGTCTCAGAAGTGCAGGCTGTTCTATAGGCTCATTTTTCTTTGTTCAGAGGTATGCAGGCTATTCTGAAAGGTGGTTTCCATACAGGGAAAACTTTGAAATACTTAACGTACTTGTACATTAATTCCTTTTTATGTACAATCAGTTTCCCTGCCACTTTTTCTAATCCTCAAAGTTATTCATATTTAAACAGGAGCCTCTGGCTTTTATTCTCTCCATTTGATTTTCCCATAAAGTCATAAAATGTTGAATTGATAAGGTGACAGTAATTGGCACAACAGAACAGTAAGGTCACAAACATAAGGTAAGGGAATGTCATCCTGACATTCTAGATTTACAAGTGTAAATCCAGAGCAATTCATCTCAGGTCAGTGACTTAATTCAAGTACATTTAGTTATGAAAGAAACCGTGCCCATTGCAGTACTTAAAGGCAGTATCCGCTCGCAAGTTAATTCATATTCTAATACAATACCTTCTGTAACATAGTACATCGGGGAAATACTGGGGAAAAACAATCGCTGGGAAATTAAAGTCGCTACTAGTGAAACTTTCCACCTGTTACAGAATGCGTTAGACCTTCCTCCATCAATCACGTTCTTCTGTGACAATGTATTCCACAAGTACCTGGGATGGCTCTTTCTCTTTCAAGGCAATCTTCACATAACACTGCCGGATTAGATTTATACCCCACACAGCAGAGCAGTGTAATAGACATTTCTGTCCAGTTACTTTGGCATTAGGCATAGTCTATCAGCAACCGGTTACTGCCAGGGTAGAGCAAGAGGAAACTGAAGAATTGCTAGCACTTATAGCAGCTAGACCATCCAGTGGAAAAAGCCTAGAATCCAAATAATGCGAAAGATGTACAAATCCTCTCTTCTGAGTTAGGTCAAGTGGCTATGCACTGTGAGGGAGTTTCAGGCTGTCCTGCACAAGTTAATTTGCACTGCTGTATCTACAGCTAAACTACATCAAGCAGAGCGTATAAATAATGCCGTGCAGAGAAAAGAACAGAGATTGTGTGCTAGTGGATGCCAAAATAACAGCCTTATTTGTCTTCTTATAGATCAACCAATCCAGACATTGAGCAACTATGACCACACTGATTTTGGGCACGATAACAACTGTGGTCTACGTACATTTCTGTATTTGGTCAGCAAGGACTCAGAAAAGGTCAGCTTTCAACCACTGGTGGAAGGCGTTGGTATCCCAAGAATAATTAACAATTTTCCACCATATTTGCAGATACACTACACTCATTTTCCATATGCGACATTACAAAACCAAGCTCTTTGGTAGGTAGAAAAGTACTGGATTTTTTGGCCATGTCTCCCAGGGGCAACTTTGTAGAAACAAAGCAATCAAGATAAACCATACCAAGAAAATATCAGCATAAAAATAAAACAATTATTAATTCCCAAAAGCACAGGTGAGGCTCCCATGACATACACATGACATGCAACCATACATGCTTGCCCGAATAACTAAAGAGTCCTCCCCTACCCCCCACACTTTTAACAACATGTCAGCATCTTGCTTAACGAGTTATGGAAAAACAGGAATCGTGGCTCAGCCCTTACTTTCAGATGTAATGATTTCCATCACTAAGTATTACATAAATTGAGGCAGTACATATTAGCATTCTTCCTTACTGCAAAAATTTCAGCATCATTCTTTTTATTACAAGGGGTAAGGCTAAAAAACGTAGTTTTCTTCAATAAAACGGCAAAAATTGTTTTTGCTTCTCAAGCAACATTGGCATCATACATTGCTGCACTCATGTTTATTTCTCCTTCCCTGCTAAACCTTTGTATGCAGAAAGGAAGAATAATTGCAGAATCACAGACTGGCTGGGGTGGGAAGGGACCTCTGGAGATCATTTAGTCCAACCCCTGATCAAGCAGGTTTACTTAGAGCAGGTTGCAGAGAATCATGTCCAGGTGGGTTTGAATGTCACAGGAGAAGGAGCCTCCCCAGCATCTCTGGGACACCCGTCTCAGTGCTCTGCCACCCTCACAGTAAAGAAGTTTTTCCTCATATTCAGATGAAACCTCCTGTGTTGCAGTTTGTGCCCGTTAGCCCAATATTTTTTTCCTCCAGATCTTCTCCCGTGACAATATCTTCAACAAGACCAATGAGAAGTGCATTATGAAATGATGGGCAGGGTAAGTAGCATTTAATCAGCGAGAACAGTGCCTGCAAGTTCCTAGTTATGTGTGTATACCACTAAAGGTTGCTCATTGATTAGATTCTCTGGAGGCTACTGCAATGCAATCCAAACAAAGACATTTCTATTTTAAAATACAACCTTTCCAACATTCTGAAATAAAATTCTTCTTGCTTCCAGGCACACAATTCTATTACTGAAGCTCCCATTTTTCCTTTACTTTTTCTTCTGTTCCTTAGTACAGTCATTTGCATCCAGTTTGACATTACAGGGTAGTCTCTCCAACACAGTAATTACAATTGGTCATTTATTTTTCCAGTACTGGCCCGAGGGGATCCTGATGTAACAGGGGTCTTTTGCCTGCCACCACTCTACAAACAACTAAGCCAGTCAACACCAGGGTATGCGTCAATAATGTTGAAGCACAGACATCTTAAAAGAATATATTTTTCTGCATTAACACAACATACTGACCTATTTAAATTTGAGAAGAGAACCAGACAGAAGTGTTGGCTAACCCCAGCCCTTTCTGCTCCAGTATAAATTATCCAGAACTAAAAAGACTGACTGAGGAGATCAAAAAAGCTATATACTCTACATATAGCTTATTTTAAGGAACGTGTTTGAAAGATGCCTATAGTGAGAAAGAAGGTAAACTTTTAAACTGGCAACAAAAAGGAACAGCTAGGAGTAATGACATGAAACTGGAAAGGAAAAAAAAAAAAACCCACCCAAAAAAAAATGGCCAGATGAATATCAAGGGGGACAAAACATTAATAGTGATGAGCTCTCCCCATGCATTTTTTTCTTCCCTCTCCTAGTTCTGAAGCAGGCCTTCTCGTAACCATCCATTTCACTTCAAAGCCATGATACTTAAGCATACCATCAAACCACCTGTATGCCTTTCTAGTGGACACACAGGAAAACTGTCTTGCAGAAGTGCCTATATGCCCTGAAAATCCAGGTTGAACACTACTGTTCCTGGTGACCAATACACATTGCTTCATAACTACTGAATTTTTTATATAGAGCCTGTAACCACTGCATCCAAGCACTGTTCAGGTGTGTGCTTAAAGTTCTTTTCAAGTGTCAGTCCAGAGAACATCATCACCAACATTTACTTCTTCCCCCACCCACCCCCCGCCGGGAACCTTTTGCTTGGGGGCTTTTGTTTGACTTTGGTTTTGGTTTCACTGGTTTGGGTTTCGCCCCCCCCTGCTGATGTCTGCCAGAGACATCACCATGGTGACTAAAAGACCTCCTGAGAGGATAACAAACCCTCAAAGTTTTCCTTCAGAGCAGTCTCCAGCTGTTGCAAACTTTCCCCATTTATCTCTTCACAGCCTCAATTAGAGCAATTGCATCTTGGAACCGATTTCCTCCTCCCTCCTACTGAAAAGGCTTTGGTCCACCTGTCAATTGGCATCCTTGCTTGATTACTTGCTGACAGCTCACAATACAGCTCCCTTCCCTGGCAAATTACTCCTAATCAATTCCTTCTGTAACATTATCTCTTCAGCTCTTCCAACATACAGACACATACCCTGGCATGCTGGGAAGGGGCTGGCTGCGATGGCTGCCTCCCCGAGGAACTCCAGTAGATAAGGAGTTAATTTGGTGCGCGGGATATTTTCCTGAGTTTGCTGCCAGTTTGTTCGGGGATATTGGTTGAGTTTCAAGAGTCTCAATCTCCCCTTCTGCAAAGCAGAGATGAGAAATATTTCTCTATCTATACAGGGTGCCTGGAAAGGTGTTGATGGAAGAGAACTTAGTTACTCAGGATTCAAACTCTTCCAACAAGGTGTGAGTAATATTAATAAACACTGCAATCTATTATGATTGACTGTTTACCCACAATTACACCCCCAATGGTAATTTCTTGGATTTTCATTCAGTTGCCCTATCAGGCAATACCTTTGCTTTAATTCCTCTTTCTCATCCCCTTACCTTATACCAATAAGCTGAAATAACAAATACCACAGAAAGATAGCTACCCATTCTGTATCCAAAGGAAAAAAGAATCATAGAATAGCTTAGGTTGGAAAAGGAGGAAAAAGAATCATAGAATTGTTTGGATTGGAAAAGACCTTTAAGATCATTAAGCCTTCACAACTTCAATGCATCATTTAGGGAGCTTTAATCACATCAAGTGAACTAGGCTGTCTGATTCAGAGAAGACAGAAAAGACTAAAGTCATCAAAAAACATGACCCGTACCAACGAAGACTACCATAACTTGCTCTTCTGACAGGTAGATGCTGCTGCACCCTGTTATTTCAATATTTCTTAATGCTGCCTTTACTGTATGGTGCTGCACTATTCCCCACATATCAGTCTAGAAGAAATGTGCTTTAAAGGTTTTTATGCATATATTTCTATATAAGCATCTCCCTTAGTTTGATGCTGTTGCGTGTAATGCTGCCAGGAAGGAATTATAATTAGCTGCAAAACCTCAAGTTTTTAATACTTTGTCAATGTGCCAAAACACACTGAAAGTACCAGTAAATATGGATACAACAGATTCATCAACCGACTGCTTCTAAAGGATACAGAGCACACAAGGGCACATTGCTGAGATTTTAAAGGTTTTTCTTTGCTAGCACATTTAGAACTGCTGAAATTTTCTCAGCTGACATGGCTCTGAATAAGGACATCTGCTTGCAGACTTGTCAGAGGGAGAAGCCACAAAGGTTTTAATTACACTGCCTCCAACACTGCTGCTACTGAGTCATGAATTTCCAGGGCTGAGAACTAAGTTCACCTTTGAATTGTTTTCATTCCTGGCCCTCCCAGGTGAGGATGCCAAGAAGATGAGCAATCAGAGTCATGAGTAATAATGGGAACCGCCAAATAGATCCCAGATGCACCAGCTTCTGCCTCTGTTCTGCATAGCCGCAACACTAAGCCTTTAAGGGCTACAGTAATGTCATGGAGCAGTGCTTGTTCAGCATCCTTATTGTCTGTAGGGAAGCAGTTTTCCTCTCTGTGCTACAGAGCACAGAACTGTGGGCTGGACACAAAGATCAGAATTAGGAACATTATTGTATATTCTTTTTTTTTTTTTTTTCCCCACATGGAAAAGAAAACCAAAATAACCACCATCTTTCCTTAGTAACAAACCCTTTCTGGCCACTTCATCGCATTAACTGAAAAAACGAGCTGCAACTTTTAATTTTTTTTTATTTTAAACTACTTGTTAGTTCAGAAGGTGTATAGGTGTATGTTTGTGGGTACCAGTAAGCAAGTGACAAGTGCAAAGGATTACTACAGACTGACTGGATAAGCCATGTGTCAGTCAATGTTATAGATGGGGAAAGTCACATGCTTGATGTTAACATCCGTAGAGACACAAGGCTTTCTAGCCAGTAAGTAACATCTCATTTGAAATTAAAGAACAAAGGAAATAATACATTCCTTTTCAAATCCATGCTGACACGCAAAGAAAAGGCCAAAAATTATTCATTAAGGGCAATGAACGGCTCCCAAGAATCTGTCATAAAACACATGCTTACAAACAGAACCTGACCTTGTAATTTAAACAAAATGTTTTTATATTGCTCTTGATAATTGTTTTCTGCATAATAAGGAGGACATGATAACAAAATCTTACAGCACAAGATTTATGAGACATATGACATGTGTGTGCATGTACATACACACCTACAATGAGATCAGCAAAGAAAGGACCACTAGCTCACAACAGACAAAAAGTATTTATGGGTTGGTGTGGGGTTTTTTTGCTGTTTGCTTTGACTCCAGACACCCAATATAACCCAAGGGGGCAAACCCCAGCACCCCCATGCAGTCTAATACAGGTTCAGCAACCTCATTGCTCAGCCACGTTCTGTTAAAGCAAATTCCAACAAAGACCACATCACCTTTCACTTATTTTGTTATTAAAAACACTTGCATGACACCGTCTTTATAAAATGTGTTTATAATTTCCAACATGGAATCATAACAACATCGTACAATTTAAACACATTTTTTCTTTCTTACATTTCACAGTGCTTAGAAAGAATAAATACTACACCTATTGAACAGGTGGGGAAAAGGACCTCAGTAGTCCACAGTTCCAGAAGAACCTGAAGTTCCCAGTAAACTATATTAAGTTTGGCCCTATGTGATTTACCACGTCCCAGAAAGTCAGTAAGACAGCAGAGAAAGAATTCAGAAGCCCCAGTTCCAACACAGGCATCCCAAAGGTGGCCTGGGAGTCCATAAGGAC
>JAVJGJ010000060.1:66530570-66564358 GCA_035590215.1 Microhierax caerulescens | reverse complement strand
CATAACTGAAATACGTGTTTGTCTTCTTCAACCCCATATACAAAATTATCCTATTTTTTCTGTTAGGGAAACCAACCTATGAAACAAGTCAGAGCTGGTGCTTACCCTGAGTAGTTACAACTTTAGTTAGGGACCTACTAAACGTGCACCTTTTTGCAGTTGGCTCATTTCCCAAAAATGATTCAGAAGCATAAAGACTTCTCAATGAATTCCGAGTTACACACCAAGAGTGGGAACCACTAAAATTATCACAGCTGTTTTAACTCAATAGGAAGTACAGTATGGAGCATTTCTGGTTCATTCTCCCCAAACATAATCTAACAGACTTGGTTTTCTCTAAATCTATTTTGTAAAACCTGCACAAAGCAGATTAATGATCTGAAAGGCTTCTGCACCCCCCTGTGATTTCAATGTGACCGTGCACTGGAATAACAATATACATACATATAAATAAAACAATTGCATCCTCACTTTCCAAAGGGAAGGCATTCCAGTTCCCCCCTCATGTAATATTGCTGTATTACACCCAACAGCCCAGATCTGGCTGTATTGGAAATAATAGCATGATTTCAGGGGAGTAAAATGAGTTAACTAAACAGAAACTGGATTACCGACTTTGGGGACTGCAAAGGGAACAGATAACGGCTCCCTTTTAAATACTGGCTGTCACTTTGGTTTGTATGTAACATAGGCAAACACAGAGTTAGTGTCACATTTTGAAGAGCATCCTGACAAACAGTTTGTGCTAAACTAGGATCTAGCAGGGAAGGCTATTTGCTGTGCAGAACTTCCTGCTTTTGCCTGGAAAAGACCAGCCATGGCTTCCACGTGGTGGAAGGGCTTTCTTTTTACCATCCCATGCACTTTGCTAAAGAAAAAAATAGCCTTTCTATTGTTTATCACATGGTATAAAAGACTTTGAAAAACGCTATAATTTAACCACATTGTTCCAGCTGCTCCCATTTCCTTCATCACATTGGCATTCACGTCACCAGCATTTAATGGATGTTCCAAACCTATGTAGTTAATGACGCTTCTGCTCAAAAAAGTGTCCGAGGCAGCAAGGAAGCTAACCAGAAAATGTTCTTCAAGTTTTCAGCAGAGAAATCTAAATCTGTCAGTACTTTTTTTTTATTATTATTATTATTATTTTTTCCTCCCTTTCATTCCAAAAGCACACATGCAAGATGCTGGTGGCAAAATAAAATATGGCATCAAACTTCATTTTGAATCACCTTCTCCTCTTTCAACTACTCTATTACAGCTTTCATTAATTGAAATTAAAGGTACGGCAAATAGCTAATGAAGTACTGTCCATCTAGTGCTACGGTGCAGCCCCAGGACATCACAAATACATGCTTTCTCAGAAGACGAGCATCAAAGGAAAATAAACGTACTTGTCCAAATGGTACCACTCAGAAGCAGCACAAATGCTTTCTGCTGGCTGCAGCAAGTAGGTAGCAGGGACAGTCAAATACATCAATTTTGGAAAAGCCTCCGTCTCAGAGGAGAACAGGGTGTAGAAAGAGTGATAAGCAATAACAGAAGTACACAGGGAAAAAGAAAACTGAAGAATTGTAGATTGATTGAGGGAGGAAAAAAAAAAAGAGTAGAACTGGAAGGAAAGCAACAAGAAGATCTATAGATAATTATTTCTACATGTAAGAGAGAGGTAAAGCAGTAAGACATTTTCAAAACGTGTATATATTCAGTTACTTGGTTACTGCAATAGCCAAAAAAATAATGTTCTTTTCAGCAGCACCTGCCTGCCTTTCCCAAAGAGGGGTCATGCTCTGATCTTCTGACTTTACTAGAATCCTAAATAAACAGAAAGCCCTCTAGAAATAATTATAGTTGTAAAAGGTCCACCTAAAAATATCAAGAAAAAGTCACAGCCAAAGCACTCAGCCACAGTACTCTGGCATGCTTTAATGCCCCTTGGGGAAAAAGAAAAAAGAAAACACACAAACAAAATCCACCAACTATTAAGTGGGCAAAGTCTATGCAAGGGGTTTGATGACTCACTAAAAGGCTGTGTTATTTTTTATAATCTCTGCTGATGCTGCATATGCTTTCATGAGCTGCTGCCTCACTGCGAAGCAGACAGCATAGGCTGTAGGTTGTTAATTTAATTGTCTTGCCAACTGGCTCTCCTTCAGGACGAACCCTGAGGGCTCTCCTCTGTACCATACCATGGAAAGCATGGAAACCTCTCACTGAAAACAACAGAACAAACTTTCAAGTGCCTACAGCAAGTATGGCTGATAATAAAAACTGCTCAGAAAGTAAGACTCGTAGAAAAAGATTAAGGAAATTAGAATTCAGTTCTTCCAGCTGCTTGCTTTATCCATCCATGTCTTATCAATCTGTTTGTATATTAATCAATACCAAGATGATTTCATACACACAGTGACCTTGCAAAATATTCCAGCAAGAGGAGAAATTCAGCCAGGTTCACATCACAGCAATGAGACTATTCGGTACAGATCCTGTGAACAGTGCGAGCATACAGCTAAAAATAAAGTCTACTAGTACATTTGGCCTTAACACCAAGTACAGCGTACCTGCAATGTATCTGCTGTCCATCCCCATTGTCAGGGATAAGGGTTTACGTCTGTGCCCCTTGCACAGGGGACCAGGCCAAGAAACTGTTTTCTTGAGTTATTTTTCACTTGGATCAGTTCATTTGGTAGTAGGGGGACTGAGGGGTGGCTCCTGTGAGATGCCAGAAGCTTCACAGAATCAAGTCTGTTTCACCCATGACAGTAATTACCGAGTGCTCTCTCCCTGTCCTTACCTCAACCCACAAGCCTTTTGCTATATTTTTCTCCCCATCCAGCTGAGGAGAGGAGTGATAGAGCAGCTTGGTGGGTACCTCGTCTCCACCCAGAGCATAAAACCTGCTAGAAGCTTTGAAAGAAATCTTGAAATCAGCATTAAGAGGAAACGTATATACTTCACTAAGGGGTTAAGCAGTTCAGTGCTTCAGCATGCTATAGTGGGCACACAGCAGGTATCAACAAACCATGTTCTACAGCTTTGCTTGGGTTTGGTTATGATCCATGAACTTATTTTTATTTCTTTTTTCTTACAGACTTTTCCTTCAGGTTCAGATATTGTGCATGTGTTTCATGTTTCAACTCATTTTGAAACGCACCTGCCAATTTCTGAATAATCCAACAAAGAGTTCTGCAATCTAGAGGTCTCAACTAAACAGACCTCTTGAAATTCTTGTAAAATTTCTCAACTCCTACTGCATCTATTGCAGAAAATAAATTAAGTGATAATACTTTATTAATTACTGTTGGAAGTTAACCAGGATTAGCAGCACAGTGCTTGAAGTGCCGTGGGACCTCTTGACACACAAGCTTGAAACCCACTGTTGATACTGATTCTTGAAGCAGATCAAGTAAGTGTCTGATCTGCACAGAGGCAGCAATGGGGAGGAAGGGCAGCGCAGTCAAACCTTAACAGCCTTGAAAAGCCACGTAGCACCTCAGACATGGGCAAGACAGCATGAAGAAATGAAATAAAAAGCCCTCAGCCTCCCACCAATTGCTTGTGTCTGCCCATGAATGGTCCTCTGCCTGCAAAGCCTCTCCTCCCAGCAGAAGGGGAGCAGGCAGGAGGGCCTTAGCTGGGAGATACTAGGACTGAACAGGCTGCTAAATTTCTTTGCCACGAGCCACCATCATTGTTTTGTCACTTCCACGATCAGAGGTGCTCAGTTTGCCTGCACCAGGGGTCCTCAAACTATGGCCCACGGGCTGGATACAGCCCCCCAGAGTCCTCAATCCGCCCCCCCGGTATTTACAGACACCCCCCCCACCAGGGGTTGGGGGGGAAACCAAGCAGCCGCAGATGACTGCCTGCCACTTCATCCGTGCGCCGGCCCCCTGGTTAGAAAGTTTGGGGACCCCTGGTCTATGCCAATCCTTTCGCAGCTTTCCACCAAAGGGAAACATTGTGCACAAAGATGTAAAGAAAACTGTAAGAAGCAAGAAGCGAGAGACTCATTGCAGCTGAGGATTCAAAGCTGATGAAGTACAAGATTTTTAGGTTATTTTTAAACATTGCTGCAATACTGTAATGTGCTAAAATGCTTAAAAGCCAGCATCATAAGACACACTGCCTTGGATTCTGTAATACGAAAGCACTTCCAGCACACCAGTCAACGTGTCAACAATTGAGATTTTTTTCTTTTCATTTTTTCCTTAAATAGTGTGCTGATATTCAAACAAGAATATTAATTACTTCATTGAACAGAAGTATTCTAGGACTTTTCATCTCCTGCTCAGCACATTATGATATGCCACATGGATCAGATTGCACCAGCTGCTATTTTTTTTTTTTTAAACAGTGTTCACTCAATCCTTCTACATGTCTGCTATCACACAGGAATTGTCAGGCCAATTAGGACCAACACAGGCAAAACTCGAGTAGTGGTGGTTTGATTACTATAGGGATAAAGGTGAAGAAAGGACACAAGAGATGCATTAACACTGAGAAATAAGGAAAATTCTTCTAATGACTAGACAGACATTGCTTCATGGTCAGAAAGAAGTTGTAGCTAGTTTGCAGCCCCAGTATGGATTTGCTTCATGACCTTGAGTCAGTCCTTACAAGCCTTACTAGGCATGTTGTGGAATTTGAGATCTGCAGCTAAGAGGTACTAGAGCAGTGTAAAATTAAGGCCTGTTTTGGGAATACCTGCCTCCCCACCACCACCACCTTTTAAAAAAACAAAGCTCAGGTGACACACTCAGTTTCTTCAGTAAAAAAAAAAAAAAAAACCAAAAAAAAACCCTAAAACTTGCTTAGCACAGCCAATAACATTTTCTCCCCCCCTAAGGCTCCTTATTTACCCCCATAAACACACAAACTGACTTGCAGCTGGAAAATTTCAAGAAGTAAAAAACATTCCAGAGATTTAAGACTTACCAGTCAATGGATATTTATTAAGTACAGGGAGCAGACAGAGTGTGGCATTGGTTAGTCAGGTTCCACACTTCCCTGCCCCTCCTCCATAGTTACTTTAAAGACAATAAACTTTATAATGAAGTATCGATAACATCTTCCCATTTAGGCTAACAGGCTTATCACGCACTCCACCACAGAGTATGCTGTTTTAATTAGCAAGATGGATCTCAGAGCTGATATGTTCTGTTGTGCTATAATTCCTGCCTTTACAGTAATTTTCTCCTGTTTTTCACACTATAATGTGCTATAAATCCTACTTAGGCTGCCTCACTGGCCTGTTGCTGCTCAGAGTCAATCTTTCAGGCCCTCCGTTTCCATGACAACTTCCCGCCATCCTCCCCTTTGCAGGATTATCCTAGAGCCCCCTGGGGAGATGGCTAGGGGCTCCCAAAGCTGGAGCTCCATGCAGTCACCTCTCTGCCTCCAGCAGGTTTCATTTGCCCAGCCTTGCCGTGCTGCCTGCACCCAGGGAACTGGGCAGCCGGTCCTCCCTTCATTCCTCTTCTACAGGGATGCCTAGAAAAATAATACAGGATTGGCTGATGTAATGACTAAACAAGTCAGGAACAAATTATAACCTCCCCTCCCACTTCAGTGCTTTGTTTCCATTTTCCTTCTTTTTTCTTGGTGTCCTCTGCTCCCATGTTCAGTCTCTACACACACATTTCACAACCTACAAGCACATAACCTCAGTTGTTCTTTATTCCCAGTCCTTGTCCTGTTGCCTCTCTCATTTTTCTTTCCCCCTATTTTTATCTTGCTCCCTGTTCCTTTTTCCTCTCTACTGCTCTTTAAAAACATTTCTTTTCTTCCTTTTACTCATATTCTACAATGCTTTCCGAATACAGCTATGAGGATACCATTACAAGGTCATCCATCAACTGCTCCTGTTCCCCCAGGTCAGACACCACATTCCACCAATACTTAATTAAATGTCAGTCACTGAAAAGACAAACAGGCTTTTCTTTTTTTTTTTTTCTTTCCTATGGGTCTCCTTGTTTACTTTTTCTTCAGTCTCATTTTGAGTTGTTAAACATTTATAACTTAGGAACAAGTATCAATCTTTCCACACTGTTTCAAGGAAGCAAACAAAAATAGGTTTGATCGTTCTCTTGAGCTAAGGGAGAGGTGAACGACGATGATAGGCAGAAGGGATGCATATGAAATAGCAACTTCTCTGAAGTCACTGTGTGGAGACAGCAGTTGGGAGCCTCCAAACATTTGCAGGCAGCGAGGAAACAGTTTCTCAGGTTTCCTTCTCCATAACCTATTGATTCTCCAACCCTATTGCTGGTTTTATGGATGCAGTTTCCTACAAACCAAGGGCACATAACTGCTCACAGTAAGGAACACTATGGGGATATATGCACCACCTGCCTTAAGCACCTAATATAACTCAAAGCTCCTAGGTTTACAGCTTGTGAACAGACAGGATCTTACACATCTAATTACTCCAGCCTCTAGCCTAACCACCTAGCTGAATGCCTAGGTCCTTCAGTTAGGCCGGGCGAAGAAGGAACCCAATTCCTTCATAAGCATGTTATTTATTTCCACAGACCTAATGGACCCCTGCAACATGGCACGTTTCCAGCTGACTTCAGCGGGGTACGACACACTCGGGCACCGTAGTATCTCATCGTGCATATGGCATGGTTAAAAAGCAAAATGTCTTCTACGTGGGGTCATTCCCATCCTCTACTCTTCAGAATATGGAAAAAAGAAAGCCCTACTCACCAGTAAATGGAACCCACAGGTGTGGGTCCTTTTAATTTGAGAGCAAACATATCATGGTATTACGGTATCAGATTGTTGATACAGCTAATGGAGTATCTCATGACTTTGCTACAGAAAAAGCTAGAAATCCTTCATAATTCAGTAGCATCTCTAGAACCTTTACATTTCAACTCTGCTTTAAATTCCCAAGTGGCAATCTAGGCATTGAAATACCTGCTGCCCTTCTAGTTTCAGAACTAGCTCTTGATAGAAACCTTCACAGAAAAGCAGAAAGCAAGAAGTGCAGCAAAAGAATCTGGATCAACAGAAAACAAACTTTCCCTAGGGAAGCCTTACTTGGGAGATCTTTTTCTCCACTAAATCTTCATGCTGTCATCAGTTTATGTTTAATAGACCTCATTATTAATGTAAATAAGACCTTCCAGATCTCTTTAATTTAATAAGCTGTATTTTCTTATTCAGCTGAATCCCTAGGGTAATATGTCTTGTCGCTTTAACTTTTGGAATATATTTTTTTTTTTATACATACCATGAAGACTAATTTTAAAACTAATAAAAGATTATATACTTCAGAAAGAGGTGAGCAAATACAAGAAAATCCAGAATAGATTTCTGTGAAGAAAACTAACCCAGAAGTAAGGGTATTTTTCAGAACTAGAATCACTACAATCTTGAAATAGACTTCTGGAATTCCTTTTTGCTTACATGAAGAACAATTTCTTGCTCACATGAGTCAGGATCACCTTCCATCTTGTACTGAAGAACTTCAGCAGCTGAATAAATGGTTTATTTGCCATAGTCTTTATATAGTCCATATTTTCTGCCAAGAATTCAATCATATCAAATATCTCACATCACACACTTTATACAGACTGGTAGGCGTAATGTATTTGTGTCTGTCATCACAGGAATTTCAGCATCTTCATGACAACTTTCTCTGAACTGGACAGAGTACTGAAGTGACGCCTGGTTTAATCTGATCTTTTCTCCCTAGTCTGTTTATTGTTTTAGAACTGGACTTTGAACTCCCAGTCACAAGCACCATCTCTGTTCTAAGTCATATAACAACAGATCAAGCTGTTGCTAGGTGTTACTTGAACTTCCACTGCTGTTAATACCAAAGTAATTAGTGACAGTTTTTAATAGGCACATAGGAAGAAGAAGGATTCCATGCCAGATCTGCACTCCATCTACTCCGATGTCCCAACTTCGATGGTTGTCAGTACCAGATATTCACAGTATCTGCCTTAACCCACTGGTTAACTCCTACTAATAGCCTCATTCACCCCGTGCATTAGAGCTTAATATAAAATCCCCTTCGTCTTATTGAAGTGAACAGTTTCTGTTCAGATGTATCTCAGACTCCATACTTCAAGCCACTGACTCACTTGAGCATTAAACACATAATAGTTTCTCCAGACTACGTTCACGAATACATCTGAGTGCACAGACATGTTTTCAAGCAGTTAGCTGACATCTCCACTGCTCTAATACAGTTTTTTCACACCCATGATGGAAGGACTGTCCTGCTTTAAACAGAATTAGAGAAATGCCAGAAAGGGAAGCTCACGAGGACCACGAAAGCTAAGTTTGTAGTTCATTGCCCTCAGAAGGTTTATGTATTCCTGCACACACAGAAGTGTTTTTGCCGTAACATATGCATTTTCTAAACCCCACTTTGAAAAGGAACTTCAAATCAGTGCCCCTAAAGATATCCACAAACACATCACGAATCTGTGACATATGTTCCCATGCTGACATTGCACTGCACTAACGATGGCTTTGTCCATGAGGGTGAATGACTAAGTCGTAAGTCAGCCCCCAACCTTGATGAGCTCAGGCCAGCCAAAATAGTCACTTGATAAGCTGGAAGCAGTGTTCTCAGAAATAATGTGTTCTCTACAGCTCACAGTAGATTACCCTCAGGGTCTTTGCCTTAAAAAAAAAAAAAAAAAAAAAAAAAAAAAAAAAAAGCAGCTCTAAATTGCCACCAACTAATTGTCTCTTTTTGTAAAGCCAAGCCTCAGTAATGAAACACGAGGATGATATTCTCCAAAAGCATGAGATAAATTTCTGTTGTTGCAGTCACCCTCTCCACCCCCCTGTGCAATCCTCACCTCTCAGACCCCACACTGTTGTTTGCATTGCAAAGGCAGATGGACCAGTTCAGAGTTCTGATCCATCTGAAAACAGAAAAGTTACTTTTCTAGGGGTCTGTTTGCCTCCGGCTGGTTGAGGTCACACAGCCAGCACTTCACCTTTTCGCCTGAATTCCAATGGCAGCACCTGCATAAGGCCAGAAGCTTGTAGCAGCAGCCTCCATTTAAGGCTGGCTTACGTTGTCACAGAACATTGTCCTGGTGCCTTCATCAACACAAGAGCAGAATTTGGCTAATTTTGAACTCTAAGAGGACACAATAATGTCAATGCCCTTATTCAAACATTTCCCTGGAATAAATTGTTGCTGTTCAACTCGCAAAAAAAAGCTGCTTCCCTAGACGTAGCTGTACTTCAGCAACTGGTCAAGAAAAACTCCTTCTAATTGTGTAACGTAGATTGCAAAGCAATTTTAGAACTTTCAAGTATATTGGAAATAAAGTTACAGTGCACTATAGGCATGCATTTCTCCTGTCGTTCAAAACAAACAAAAAAAAAAAATCCCCAAACCCTCACCAAAATCAAACATGCAACCAAAAATCACCCACAACTTGCTCAGCAGCTTTTCATAGGTTTCAAACACCTGACAACTCATACCATGCCCATAACTTTGCTTAGGCAGCCACTGATGGCAAACTGACTCGATTCCAACAGTACCACACAATTCCAGCTCCCTACCTCAGACAAACTGTAGACAGTCAAGGGTATGATTATGTGAAAATTGCTCTAATGCTCCTCTGACAACACTCCAGCTGAGAAGCCTCCCTGAGCAGTGAATAGTTGTTACGAGGGATTTACATCTACTTCTTATCTTGGAAAGAGCTCCCAGTCTAAGCCAGCACTGCAAAAGAATGACATACTAATGATTATCTGAAGTCTAGTTTACATTTTCAAAGTTATTCTATGCAGGCTTGCAAAAAAAAAGAAAATCTATCAAAAAATAAAAATAATGAGTTGTAGTATTATGAAGCATGACACTTCTGAAAAATTGGAAGGCACGTAAGGAACCTGTAAAACTATCTTTGTGGACTCATCCATGCCAATTTCAGTCCAGATCTTCAGAGAGAGAGGAAAAAAAAATAGTTTCACTGCAGAAAAACCTTCTCTGCACTTTACACCTTTGCTGAACCTTTCAGTAAGGGTCCAGACAATGCCCAAGACAAGACATCTCTCCATGTACATTTGAAGGCAGCTGTGCATGTGTGGAATAAGAACAAGGGAAGCTGGTGGCCTCCTGAACAAGAATTACCTGTACGGCATGGATAAACAACAGGTTCCTTGCTCCTGTTTGATTTGTTCCATAGCTGTTATCAACAATTTTAATCAATCAGTTTTTAAACTGGCAGTTAAGTATTTCTGATGACAGCTTGTTTTTCTACACAGAAATGTATGATACTGAATTACTGTGTGTTTTGGAAACAAGATTATCCTCAATGAAAGAAGGCAGGAAATTCAAGAAAAAACAGAAGGAAATATTCCACTTATCTAAACTGTCATTAACCCAGGAAACTACTTAAATATGAACTTGTTCCAAGAGTTGAGTAATACCACTGAGAAAGCATATATTTCTAATAACAGAGACAACTCTATGATACTGAGTGGAAGAAAATTAAGATAAGAATCATTTTTTCTATCACAGCATTACGCAGTCTGGGGTTTAGAAAAAACATTTCCTCCTGATATTTATTTCTCACATGCCGTACATAGCATTATCCAGGGATACAGGTAAGATAACAGTTAGCTGGAAGTCTGGTTTGGTTGATAACGTAGCTTATGCTCTCCAGACTGTATAAAAATTGGGTAATGAGCTTGCAAGTTCCATTCCACTGCACTTCCATGAAAAGATCCTGGTCTCCAGGCACATGCCAGGGCGAGGAGAGGCAGTTTCTCCATACGTAACTGTACTTGGTGCTACTGGGCCACATGACAGGGATATGCTGCTGGGACCATATGTTGAAGTTCAAAATAGACTCTTCCAAGCACAGACATGCCAGGCACCTGAGATAAGAATCATAGCTCTGCAAAAGAAAACATTCAAGCCTCTGACAGACCATGACTTTTTTTTTTGTAAAGCCTGTTATCAAACTTTCCATAACAGATTCCAGTGGTTCCTCACAGTTGTTCATTACCAGGTAAATAACAATTGATTTCAGTGTCCCCACCGCACACATACTGACTCAATAAACTGTTTCCCCCCGATGAGCTACAGCTGTCTCCAAGATAAATACCACCCAACTTTAAAACGCCAACAGATCACATCTACTCAGCATCACTGCTGCAGACCCTGTTCGGTGACCTAAGTCAATGGATGTCAGGAACTGCTTTGCTTACATAGCTAGAAGTATATGTGCTTTACTTTTCTCTGTATTAGGCTTTGTGGTCAATTTTACTATCCATAATAATACTTAGCACTTATAGGACACTTTCACATTTACAAACATTAAGTAATTAAGAAATAAGAAGCTGGAGCTACTAGAGCAGAGCTGGGCCAAGCCAGCCTTTCCTCTTGTGGGCTACACACCTATCACTTGAAGCGTAACATGCCTTTTCTGTTCCAGTCCAGTTTTCAGCCTAAAATCCCTTTGGTGTCTTAAGTCTCAGAAGGCAGAGAGCACTGTTCCTGATCAACCTGCATCTGGCAGCACCTCTCTCCTAGTACAAAACAACCCCTTCTATCTCTGCCAGGGAATAGTATAAAGGAAAAAAACTCTGTGCTCCCCCTCTCTCCCCTAAAAGCAAACCCCCATTTCTTACTCTCTTTGCAACATTATCAGCCACCTCTTTCTATTTTAACCCTCCCTTTGTGCAGATGCCATTATAATCCCATGATTCCCACAGCTTATCTTCCTCAGCACCTTGTGTCCAGTTTTTCAGTCCAGTACACATTCTTGGGGTACCTTACCACTCAGCTGTCCCCTTGTTTTTTAGGTTTGTGGTTTGGTTGGTTTTTTTTTAAAACCTCTTTTCTTTCTTATTCCATCCATCAGCGCTAGCCACCCATCACTCTGCCCGTACACTCCACTTCCACTTTCTACCCCTCCTGAGCTCGAGAGCACTGATTGCATCAAATTGGGCATAGTTACATTTAGCAGCTCAGTATCCACAAAGGGCAGGCTCCAGCCATCTGAAATCTCCATTTAAGCTCCCTGCTGAGCTTGCAGGCTTTCAAAGCCAAGAACGCACCGAAACTTAGATGGACACTGTGCTGCCAGTCATTGACTGTATTTGTGTCAGTGCCTTGTACCAGGGGAATACTTCAGATGCACAGTCTGTGATGATCTTGCACCAAGCTCCGTGACATGACATGCCAACGCAGAGGATTAATGGTTCCCCTCCCCACCCTATTATACAGATGTAAATAGCTAGCGTAAGGTAGTTTCCCAAGTTAAGTTATGCAGCTGCTGACTCGGGAACTCATTTGTGGAAGGAAGCGCTATCAATTAAAGAAATCTTTATTATCCTGGAGGTGAAAACACCTCTCACATTCTATGTTATTTTTTCCAGCCCAGGGAGCATCAGGTCAGGCACAACACCAGCCCAGCCCAGTGCTCCACGATGCGTGCCTCGCTTGTGCTGGATCACGATGGCTGCACAGAAGCAGACCACTTTCACTTCCTTCCTTCTTCTTGCACCCTGGTACAAGGTAACTGCAACACATCTGGGCAGGGCCACACTGAATGATAAGCTGGCTATGGTTTTGAAGCACTTTTCTAAGCAGGGAATAAAGCGTAGCATTTTTTCAAAGGTAAACAGGACAGACTGTTTTTCAACAAGAAGTTATAGGACAGATTGTCCTCATGTAAACCATCCAAATCACCCTGGCACCGAGTGTGGAAGCACTTCCAGACAACAGAACACAGATTTGTACCTGCTACTTAGCATAAGAAAAGGTACCTCTTTCACCCACAAAAACATTTGGCTCTTACAGTTGTTTTTAGCTGCAAATAGAAGAACACTGTGCAAAAAAAGGACAAGTATCATTATGCTTCTATTACTCATAGGAACACAGAGGCAAGGACAGGGAGAAAGGGGGGGGGGGAAGGTAGCTTGCACAGGATCATGGCATGGGACAAAAGAAAAAAAAGCAGCAACAGAGCTCAGGAAAGGAGAAAGCTTGGCTCAACATACTGTGGATGTAACTTGCAAAGATTTGAAGTGTGCAAAAATAAAGTCAAAGACAATCTTAAATAACTCTCACATAGAAGAAAAACATGAAATTAAGCATATGAAATTGCAGTTTGAATGCCAAAGAGCATTTCTTTTGAGGGATTTTGTTTTGTTAGTATTATGCGATTAAGACATTCAAGGCAACATGCTAGAAATACATGAAAGGAGCAATGCTGAACTGGCCACTCTGAATTTGTTCTGCCTTGCCTCCCACCACTCCATTATTATTTTTTTCTTTAAAAGGCTTGCATATTTTTTCTTTCTTCACCTTCAGCATCAGACAGATGCCAGAATAGCGTTTGATATTAAGCAACAGCCTCACACTGGTACCTTTGGAAATGAGCTTCAAAGCCCTAATTAAGCCAATACATCTTCAGCAATGTCTATAACCCTTACACAGGCACAGCAGCGAGAATCATGCAATCATGAAATCTAAGCAGGAAAACAGATGGTCTTAAATAAAATAAAAACTTTGCTTGCAATTTGTTTTGCAACATTGTGCGAGGTCTCATACTTGATAAAAAAAATAGGGAGGAGCAACACTGAAGACACCTTTGCTTTTGAACTCCTGTGCTTCATTCACTTCATAAAATGAAACAATAAAGATACAAATTCAATGGAGTCCAAGGACACAGTAGTCTATGCCACAAAACTGGGATGCAGTTTAGTATAACTGGGAAAGCTCTCAGAGGAGAGCAACGCACTAGTTTTCCTCAGTGCCTTTCATTTTCAGCAAGCTGCAGGCAGTGGCAGTTGTGAGAAGGGAGCACCATGGGCCTTCTGCAGGGGTGGGCCATCGCCTTCAGCATGAAGCACACTAACAAAGCTGGACGTACTAGCAGCCAGGTTGCTTGGGGTCAGGACCGAAGCAAACTCCTCTAGTTTGTCTAAGGAGCCCAAATTTGAACTGTCAAAGAACACTTCAATTTCCAGTCCCACTGACCAAACCCATACCAGGACCGCAAGGAACGCTGAACATAACATCTGAAGTTTTCAGCAGAACCAAGCACAGTGCCACGTGTGTGCAGAGGGATGCTTCGTGGAGAGGTACAACCTGCCAGCATGGCACAGTGTGAGGGTTGTGAAGAGAAGGAAAATGCCAGAGAGCTCACCAACATTGGTAAATTACCTACCCGGTGATAAAGCTTCCAAACAAATTTAATCAGCACATCATTACTAAACTCCATTGATTTGGAAAAGAAAACAATTAACACCAAAGCCAACATCTGTGATATCTTTAAATATGATACTGCAAACCACAGGAGTGTAACTTAAACACTAAGCTTTATTCAAGCACTACAGGAGAAGCCTTTCAAATCTGAGCAAAAGTCATCCAGCGCACAGGCTGGTACTGCGATGTACACCTGCGCTGCTGCTACAGGAGGTGTCACACTAACGTGAACAAACACAAACAAATTCCAAAGTCTCAGGAGGATGCATGCTGTAAAACCTGTTAGTAATGAGTGACTCATTCAATGCATGAAAGAACTGAAATCCGCACACCAAATGCAAATGAGACTGACAGTTAATTGCATTTGTTCACCCTCAACCTTTTTAACAGTTTCTCCTCAGTAACACGCAACTTTTGTTTGCTTTACCTTCTCCGGCTCAGCCAGCTCTCCCCACTCAGTTAACAGCTAGGTATCTTAGTCGTGTCATTGAATCCAAAGTTGATGGAAACTAGTATCACCCACCAACTAGCTCTGTTAGGTACTGACAGCACTTCGGCTACGACAGCATCCAAGCAACTGGCTCTGAAAGAGTCCAATGCTTCTTGTCAGAGGACAAGCAGCTGTGCACTCATTGCCTTCTTTTAGGCATCTACTGTCAATTTCTCTCCTTTTAAAAAAAAATTAGGAAGTCATCTAAGTTATGTCAAATTTAACCAGCTAGTTTCACAACCTGGATGGATGCTTTTTGAAGGCTAGATTAAAACCTTGGGAGCTCAGCAGGATGAGAAAGGTGGCGATACCAACAGCAAAGTTACCTAGGTGAGGTACATCCAAACAAATCAAAACCTCACTTTAAACAACGTGGGCATACCTGCAGAGTACTTTTAGAGCTCTGAAACCATTACCAAGATATCAAAGAAGGACACAAAATAACCAAAACTAGTATTTCACCTGGCAGGCCTGCTGCGGTTGGAGAACAGACTTGCGTAATATGCTGCACAAGTTTGGTAACCAAAACCTGAATATATGCCCTTTCCCCAAGATGTCCAGACTCCTGGACAAGCTGTCCAAGCTTTTGCAAGGAAGGAAGGTAAATAAAAGGGACCCAGGGACAATCATGAAACATTTTTGCTCTGCACATTTTTCTTCTCGCTTTTGGGAATGATTCCTCTTAAAAAGAAAAGAGAGATGCAGGAGAGCATGCCACAAGTCAGAGAGAAGTCTACAATTGAGATAACATATGGAAGTCTGCCTTCATAATTAGTCATCCTAAAGATGTGGGTAGCTTGGAGCCTTTGCATGAAACAGTTATTAGCACTGAGGAGGAAGGGAGAAGGAATCTATGGCAGGGAAGAAAGATGGTACCCAGGTCTGTGTGTTACTTTTATTGCTGTTCACGAAGAGAAGTACCAGGCTTCTGGCTGTCATACCAGAAGCCACAATGACCAGAGATAGCAAGTTATAACACAGGATTACTGAAATCCCAGAGCCATCTTCACTGTTCAGCAGAACAGACCACAGGACTCAGACATCTAATAAGCAGAGAGCAGCTGCTGCAGGAGGTGGGAAGCTGTAGCATTACCTCAGGAGAACAACAACGGCATCTCACATGCTACTGGGTGTATTTACCTTGGAAAGGGTTTTTTTTTTCTTACACTTCCTTCCTACTTTCAAATAAATGTATTGTTGGGGGAGTGGGGTGGGGAATTAGCTCACTACACAGCAGAAACTCACTCCAAAGCGAGATGGTCAAACTCAGAGGTCCCAAGCCAAGCTATATGCAAGCCTATGGGATGCAGTAGATAGTTTGCACTTTCACTTAATGCCCCCCTGGAAGCTATAAGGAATCATTTTGATCAATTTTGATCACCTCTAGTTTCAGAATGACAAAACTCATCTCACATGTGGGCTCACGCCTATCACATTTTAAATAAAACTTATTTGTGAGTGAGGAAAGCCATGACTGGTGGCCTTCAGCCAACAAGGACCTCTAAGCTTTTCCACATCCTTTTGCTACAGCTTGTAAAGCTGCTTGTAAGTACAGCATAACTAAAGAGTTAGGGTGGATAAACTGGAGCCAGAGGTTTGAGCAAGCGATAGGAATGGTTTCAAAAGAAGTGAACCTGCAGCAGAGAGCAATTACACATTCCGTGCTGAACCAAGTGCTTGCTGCCCTAACATCCAGCTACTCCACCTCTGGGGCTGGGAAGCATCTCTCACTACTAAGAAACTTCCACTGGTTTTCCACAGTCAAGAGGCGACTCACTTCTATGCTACCCGTTGACCTTTTCCTTTTTGACCACATAGTGCAAAGGTCAACAACTTACTTGAATTATTTTTTAGTAGAAAGGTTCATAACTAAAACTTTCAAGTTCTGCCAAGAATTGCCAGTTCATCAATTTACACATTAGTGGCATGTGTTCAGCAGATGCTTGGCTGGGATTAGTCTGTGGTCTGCTTTCAGACCACTCCTGCAGCATTCACCAAGCATTACTGCTACGATTCATCAAGGAATACTGTTTGCTTTCTTATTAACTTCATGCAGGACTTTTTCTGCTTACAAATTATCTGTGAATATCCTTAGCTCTTCTCCAAATACTATCTATTAGTCTCTGCCCATTTAGTCATGCATAAGTGTTCACAAGTAGATAAAAACCTGAATACTAAACAGTTTTTTAAAAAGTACAAGTGCTTTGTTTCTGTAATCAGAGCACACTGCTTCTTGAAAGACATTTAAGTTCTCCTTTGCACAAATGTGGTACTCAAACACATCATCAGCAACCTCAAAGCAAGGCTGGGGTACCTTTCCTTGCTCAGCATTCATTTCACACATGATTCTTTTGGAATGCCAGGAAACAAGTTCATATAGTTTCAGGGGGATTTTCACATTATTACCTTATAGAGTGGTTATGGGTTGCATTTAACCCATGAGCTGCAAGTTTTTCCACTTCTGCCTTGGGTATTAGGAAGACTATAGGCAGGCCAGGAAATAATTACATGTTTCTGTCAACCTGTACACTGACCTCAGAAGACAAGTTACACAAAACTCATCCACAGTCTCCAATTAAAATATATATATAAAAACCAGCTATGCTAACATAGAGACCTCAACTTTAGACAGACTGTTCCTTTTACAATGACCACAGATTACATCATTTTAGATATCTCACCACAGCTTCAAATCCAAGCTAAAGAAAGCATTTTTACATCTTCCTAAAGGGTCAAGAGGCTGATGTTAGGAGTCAGAGCAGGCTTTCAATACCATTTCCACCACCACCACACAGCAAAAAAAAAAAAAAAAAAAAGCAAAAAAAAAGCAGCAGCAAGTAATTTTATGAAGCAACTTTAAAGATAAATAGAACTGATATCAACTTTATTTCTATCCTCATTCCCCTTCTTTTCTCTCACTTAAACCAAAACTGCTAGTGACTCCAGTCCATCAGCACAGAAATACACTCCAGACCCGATCCTGGGCTATGGGTGCAAGTATAGCACTGTATAAACTAAAGGTAAGGTATGAGATCTTAGACAAAGGATGACAGAATTTGCGTTGAATTCTCTTTGCTCATGTTTTCTTCCTTCTCAGCCTTGTGACCTCAAGACACAGAGCTTTTCTTTTTAAAGGTAAAAAGAAAACAACCCTACAACTGTATCATCCCTGGCATTTCCACAGAGCCATCCATTGCAGATAAACCACACCTGCGCATACCAGGTTCAAACCCCTTTCCTTAGAAATCACTAAATAGGCATTTGAACACTATAAAGCTATCCATTCCTATTCTGAAATAGTACAAAACTCACAGCCATGGCAGGGAGACAGAGACACCGGAGCAGATGGGTTCAGCTTGCAGGTATTGTTTGTATTTTGCCACAGAGACCCCATCACAAACACACTGAAAATAAGTTTTGCTTTTCAAGTGTGTTCTAGTGACAGCAATACAAAAATAATTTAGAACCAACCACGTAATTATGTGCATTTATTTCAACCTTCCATTACTGGAGATAACAAGATGAATAGTGAAATGTGAACTTTAACAATCCTGTAATTATAGCCAGTGAACCGTATGTTATTGAAAGAATTGTGCAAAATCCAGATGCAAAAGAATCAACGGGGTATGTAAATAGAAATGAAACAGTGAAATAATCAAGTGATGAAGTAATGTGCGGCACTAAATAGCTTCTCAGCATCTCTTGGTACAATGTTTAACAAATACTTGGGGTTTTTTCCCCTCAGTTTGTCACCCTCTCTGCTACATATATTGTTCAGAGCTTATTGTTCTAAGTCACCCAGCAGAAAATAGCCTGATAACTGCTGGCAAGGATTGCCTGTAAGCAGAATTACAGGAATAATACTGTGAGATCTTCTGAGGACTCAGTTTACACAGGTGAGAAAGGCTTACAGAAATTACTACAGTTGACAAGAATTTGGAGCACTCCTTACAACAACTCAGAAACTAGGCTGATCCCATGGGAAGCGGCAGCCTCCTGACTTCCAGCAGCAGCGTTCACACCAGCTCAGAAGACGGCCCATCCCCAGGGGCACCAAAGGCAGAAGACTATTGTCCAGAGGCAAGTTATCTGGCACTCGAGTTTCCAGTCATACACAGCACAGCCACCTATTTTACTGAGGTTAACTCATAAGTCATTTTCTTTACAACGAGGAGGAAAGGACAGGTTGTGTTCCTCTACTTGCTCAGAACAGCTCTTTTGTGACATATGTACTTCAAGCAGTATAAAGCTATTTTAGTACACAGAAGAAGAAGAAACGTTAAACTTGAATTTTAATGCTCCCAATGCATCTTAGCCTTCACTCCATTTAACCTATTGTTTGGCCTCTGGTTTTGATGGCACAGACAGACTCTTTAATGCCAAGTGTCTCTCCCTTCTTCACATACACTTACCTCAAGGAAGGAAAATAAGAAACTATACTCATATCTACGTACTAATAATAGCATACCAACATCTAACAGGGCAACAAGAGCCCTGCCCGACCATCCAAACCCCACAGCCATTAAGTCAAGTTACCACAGCTCAGCAAAGGCAAACAGTATCTTAGGGTGGGCAATATGCGCCGTTAGAAATACATTATAGCCTTTCTATTTCACAAAGCAGGAACACAACAGCATCCTCACTCGGTATTTGGGAGAAGAGGAGGAAATCCACACTAGCTTAGCCACTAGTCAGTGCCAGCAGCCCAACGTTAATTCCAGAGCCTGCTTTGCAGCTTAGCCCTCACCGCTTGCAGTGCCCACAGTACCTAGGAAAGCCCTCTTCTCCACAGCTCTCCACACCTAGAGCACTCCGCCTGGGGCAGCTCACGGTATCAAGCTACCATACAGCATCCATTTTCTTATCCTCACCCTCTGAGGAGAAAGGTATTTTATTCCATCATTCCCCTCCTAATGTTACAATTGGCCAGGTTTACCTTAACAGTCTTTTTATCGCTCATAGCGCTTTTTGCAAGGACCATCCTTAATCAAGTTTTAGTTCACTATTATGGCCCAGAGAAGAGACAGCTAGGCAGCCTAACCTCGTATCTCGCAGATCTCAGAAGCCACTGTGCTATTTGTCACCACCATCACATCTCCTCTTCTAAAAGAAAAATCCCCAGTCCCTTCCCTCCTTAAGCTTCCTGTCTTAAATAAGAACGTTCTATCCACTCACCAATATCCCAAGCATCCTTCCAGCTTCACAATTCATACCTTCTCCCTGCCAAACAGGTTCATGTTTTTTTCCCAAATGCCCAGGCTACCCTCTTCTACAACACCCTGATTCAGCTGGCCACGGAGCCCCAGCTGGAGGAAATAATGAAGCCTCTCCTTAACCCTTAACAGGCTGCAGCTGTGGTGTTTTCCTCCCAAATACTGAAAAACTTCAAGGCTTTTGCTGAGCAGGGCCAAAAGGTTCATATAAACAAAGTACGTTAAAAGTTATGTGTGCTGCATTTTACATCGTTATCACTTGGCAGGTTTGGCTGGGATACATCGCTTACTCTCTTGCAGTTCTACACTGACAGATCATTACAGTGTACCACCGAGATTCTTTCGAAGTGAGCAGAGAATAACACCGAAGACTTCTTCACAATTTGTTTTACCAAGTTTTGGCAAGACTTAAGGAAACATTTCTTTATTTCTATGAGTTTTAAGTGGGTTTTAACAACTCAAAATGTGTCCTTGTTTGTCAGGTCTCAAAACTTTTATTGATATTAGAAATACACAGCCCTCTGTGAGACACATGCCCAGGAGATCTCTCTCAAAACAAAATTCCTGTGAAAAATAGGAGTAATTTTTATTTGCCCTCCTTCTGCATTTCCCACTGGTTAATTACTCACTATGTGTTAATTCAGCAGCATCTAATAAAAACATCCTCTGTGCCCCCACCTAGGAATGCCTTGCTTAGAGGTGAAAGTCCACTGATTAATCTTTTCTTCCTACCTATAGCAACTTTATGCATCTTTATTGCAGCTGCCACTGAAGGAGCAATCCTGACTCTGCAAGAGGTGACAGAGGCTATGTGCCTTCCACCTCCCATTACAAGGTTTGAACACATCTGTTTGATTTGAAATACCATTAATGCTGGCAGACGAGAAACTCACGCTTGAGTAATTAAACTGAAAAGAACACAGGGACCCCAGCTCCAGCCCCCCTCCCCAGGTAAAGCACGCAATGTCATACTCCGCTTGTAAACATAGGGCAGACCCTGAACTCCTTACATCTTTTTCCTCAGATTCAGTGAAACTAAAGGATAAATGTGAATTCTCTGTGTACGACTAAAAGTTCCAAAATATAACTTCACTGCAACAGTCTGATTCTAAAATCTTATCTATAAATAGTAGCTACTTCACAGACTGCCTCTGCCTTTAATCTTGGAGTAGATGCAGTATTGGTTACCTCTTTTATATACTTTAATACATACTTTATCTAGAGCTGGTGCAATAAGGTACCATTTCTGGTATTTTCTGTCCCCAAAGACAGAAAAGGAGCTGACCTTCCACAACATCCCAAGAACCCGGAGCTGGCCCTTTGTTAGTAGATGCATTAAGTGAACAGCATGGGAAGAAGAGGCTCTCTCCATGTGGCCCTTCCTGACCCTTCTGCCACCTGCTTAAGCATACAATTTTTACTCCCCCAGGAACAAAACTAGCACAGAAGCAATAATCCCATCCCAGACTTCTTCAGTCAGGGTTGGCAAGCATCCCACTTCCTGATGTGTCCATGTTGTTTTACATCAAGGTAGCATCGATAGTCCCATCAGGGAGAAGCTCGCTTCCCTTCCGTGCTATTTGTTCAGCAGTGAAGTAGGATACAAACAATTCCAGAAATACGAAACTGGGAGACATAAAGTTATGACCAAATGACCCCTAAAGGGTACACTTAAGCCAACAGAGTCAGAGGAAGATGAGGAAAGACCAAACAACCATGATGCAAAACAAGAAGCCAAGGTATTTCTAGTGGATTTCTTTAGTCATTATCAAGTTCCAAAGAGAATTTCTGAGTGCTCAAAAATTTAAGATGGTATTTAAAAAACTCCGTATGCTTCCTGACATTTTTATGCTTCTCTTTTGATCAATATAGCAGCAAACCGCTTGTATAAATTGCACTTTGTTAATAATTCTAGTAGCAGATACGATTTAATACTTCATTTGTCCTAGCCAGTAGGAACACAATAGACACATGAACTACTGCATAGCCAGCTGCTTGCAAGCTAATTAACACCTTTATTGTTGGACTAAGCTACGACAGCTTGCAAAGCACATACCTAAGAAGTAGGAAAAAGGGAAGAAAACACACCTTTCCATGGAGGGAGAAAAGATTTTACAAATCTCAGTTAAAATCATTGCTTAGCTGGCTGGATGACAGGAGGTTAAGAGAAAGGCAGAACCTGTTTCTGAGCTCCCGTTTACTTCAGCAGATAAACAAGTTTGGATTAAAGGAGGGGAAAAATGGAGATGTCAGCATACTTCAAAGGCAGAACATTTTACTCAGTACACTTTGCATTAGCTGGATTGCTTCTAGCTCTCTCGCTGTCTCGCATGCTCTCCCAATATTTCCCTCACTGGTTTAGTTTACAGTGGTGTCAATGACAAAATGGAAGTCACTGATAAAAGCATCATGGAATCAGTCTAATCCATGTATACTCTTTCCTAATTGCATCAAGTATTACTTTTGGTTAATTTTCTGCACAAAAACAGAATTTTTTTTAAAAAGACATGCTTAATATATTTTTTTTTTTAATTTTTCACCCCCCATACGTCTTCTTTCTAATCTGCTCTTACGTGACATAAGGAAAAACAAACTATGAAAATTAATTTGGATGGTGTGGATACCAGAAAGAAGAAAAAACCCCACAGGTTAAATTTTATATCTACAAAGCAATTCTGAGGCTAGATTCCTTTTTGGTATAACAAAACTACTGAAGTGGGTAAACTAATAGGCCCAGACTATCAAAGAATATAAATGTAATCTTTAAGTTTATGATGTCTGAGAGCTGTTCGTCTTCATCATTCTTTCTGCTTTTACCAACCCTCCTTTTTTTCATATATCCTTCTGTTTGCTGTCGTCTTATCAGGAACAACCAGTGGGGAAACATGATAGTATCATCCAGGCACCTGAACACTGTTGCAAAGAAGGGACTAAGCCATTCTCTTCATCCAGGGTGAGTAAGGCAAGAAGCTACAGACTTCAGCTGCAGCAAAGGAGATCCAAGTTAAGATATAGGGAAAGGCTTTCCATACTTAAAACACAGGAGCCCTGGCATAGACTGCCTGGGTAGGTTGTTCTGTCTGTGACTGGAAGTCTCTACAAACAGCCTAGATCACCGTCCATCCAGAATGACACAGGTACATAGTTTAACTTGCCTTGAGGCAGGACAGATGAGATGATTTGTTAAGGCTTCTTATCCTGAGATCCTCACAAGTTAAAAAAGGTCTGGATTGGGTCTGGTAGGTACTTGGAAGACAGGTCACATGGCAAATTAGCTGTGGAGTGATTTCTGAGACTTCTCACCTCTCTAATCAATAATTAGTCAATGTCCCAACTAGGCACTGCATTATCAAGAGTGTCAATAACTCAGAAAAAAATGACTTTTCTCTCTCTATGCCTTTCCTTCACTGGCAGCAGAGAGCTGCTGGAACGGTCCCCTTTATAATGAGACATAACCCAAAAGTTCTGATGATATTAGTTTATTTAGGTTGTTTCCTAGATCCCAGCTCTGTTGAAGCCCCAACTAAATCCCAGTGTTTAGACTCTCTGTGGTTTACCATCTTAGTAAACCCTTAGATCCTAATTAGTTACAGTGAGTGTTTCAAGAGGCATACTGGACAGAGATCTTCATCTAAATGGTGCTTTGAAGTAGCCAGGAAATGTGGTGTTGATCAGTAGCACGTGCTGAGGGTGCAGTCCTAGCTCCATCAAAACCAGGTAGCTCAATAACACCACATGAAAGTGAAAGTAAGGCAGACACATCCATTAGGCAGAAAGAAGATGGAGAGGGAGAGAGAGAGAACAAACATACAGCTGCATTTGTTTGGTTGGTTTTGTCCCAGTTGCCAGATTTGAGGTTTAAAGTCATATAAAGCATAACCCTGGAAACTTTACCCCACCAGCTAAATTTTCCATGCAGTAATTAATGATCAAAAAGTCCTAGTGAAAGCTGAACAAGACAAAATAACACCAAAAGTTTTTAAGAACAGGAAACTGCTTGGCCTGCTTGGAAGCTATGACTTTCTATTGCATTAAGAACCCTCCAAATACATCTTAAAGCATCATCAGGTGCAGCAAAAGGAGGAGATTCTCACCTCAGTGTGATCTTTCCTGTCTGGGTACACTCACTCTATTTCTATAAGCAACCGTGCCAGGTAATTAAACAACAGAAATTCTCCTCTTCAGGTTTGGAAGGCAGATCATCCTAAACACCACAGAATCAAAATACCCCAATACAAGCAGATCAAAGGCACCATACACAAGATGTTCTACAGAAAAATCTCTAGAAATTAGTTAGAATAACATTTAAAGAGTCCAGCGTAGTCCTTTCTTCATTTACTGTTACAGAACACAACCTAATTTTGCATAGTTAGATATGGATGAAATATTCCAGAGATTGCATTTCATTTAGTTTTTTATGAGTCCTAGCTAAAAGACATCCAGCAAGAGAGAAAATAGTTTGCTGTGGTCATTAGCTACCTTTTTTAAACACAAGTGCAGCTGCAAACCAGGCACAACTAACCGGAATATTACTGAGTGCTTTGGCTCTAACACCACAGTTGTAACTACAGGACTGATCACCAAGGGGAATGAAAGAATGAAGTCAGATGGGAGACGAGTGTCCAACACAACCCTACAGAGACTGAAGCAAATGTAAGGCACCAAGTGGAGACACTAGAGAAAAGAAAGGTAGAAATTTTATATTGTTTAATTTTATTTACAGAAGATGACACAGTATTAAAATCCTTTCAAGTATTTTTGTCCCAAGTAGTGAAAAAATAGCAGCATGCAGATATTTTGCTTCCAGCTACAAAGAAGTTTTAGCACCTAGGGCTGTAGAGGCATGTTATTGGGTTTCCAGCAAGTTCATCAAGCTGCAGACTTATGCATCTCTCACTAGAAATCACTCTGGGTATACCAGGTACCTCATCCTTACTTATACTAAGGCTGCATTATTCATTCAGTGTAAAGGATCCTTATTCTGTGTTGCCTCTATATGTCTTCTACACCACCATCACCTTGTGAAAAGGCCTTGGAATAAATGAGGATCGTGTTTCTACGTTATAATCAATTATAGTTCTAATTTTTTACTGTGGATGTTACTTCGTTTCATTACTGCCCTGTTTTCCAGTGATGTCTATTACTAGTGACTGCAGTTAGAACATTATGTTAATTTTATTTTCACCCTGGACTCATCAGAAGCCTGTTTCACTGACAATGTAAGGAAAATTCAAAAGTCTAGCCAGAGCAACTTCCCCTCCTCTTGTTTACAGAACGTAAATAAATATAGGATGTATTGATATAAGGTGCCCATACACAGCCATGATAGGTATAATAGATAAATCCAGATGTATATACTATACACAGGATAGAAATATACCACTTAACTTCAAATAGATGAATAAATTGCCAGACTCTGCAAATAAAATCTACCAGCTAGAATACAAACTGCAAAGCTATTTGCATCTACTTCTAGTATGCTCTCAGGAAAGTACTAATCAACTCTTCAAATCCTTACATTTCATCAGAAAACACGATCAATTATTCTTGTGTGTCATACATGGGAACACATCTTTCAATATACTGTTGTTATACCAATGCTGGATCTGAAATCTACAGTTTCAGAATCTACTCTGTGACCCCATTGATAATAACATGGTGCAGGATTTAGTGGGCTTAATACCACTTTCAGGACACAGAGGTACCACACACTGCCATGAACTTGCAGCACAAGATGCAACTCCACACTTTCTCATCTAATTTTTTCCTATTTCCACAAGCCCCTCCCCCCCCCGCCCCCAATTTGATCCCACAGTGAATATTTTCAAATTTACCTTTCCAAATTGTCTAAAGTATGGAGTGAGTGTATTTTTGCCTGGCTGGTCCAGGAGAAAAAGATACTAAAAGAGAAGAGAAAGAAAAAGGGAAAAGAAAAAAGATTAATTGTGAGAAGAAAAAGAAAAATGTCAAAGCTGGTGTGAGAAGAGTAAAAAAAAAACAAAACAGAGAAAAGAAGAAAGCATGTCAAAGCAAGTCTGCAAGAAAAAAAATAAGAGGAGGAAGGAAGGAAAAAAGATAATACACGTTTTACTACAAGATGATATATAAGACAAGACATATGATCCCCATTAGAGTCCCCCATTCTGACTGTTGACAATTCACTACAATACAGCACTTCAAGTATCCATTATACTTCTCAATCTGCTAGAGTGGATGTTGAGATGATAGATATTGAAACATGGTATCAACATTTCCCTACAGCCATGGAGCCCACTATCAGCACAGATAAACCTGTACCAGGATACCTTCCTTATCAGAATATGGGCAACAAACAGTTTAAAATCATGTTAGATTGAAAGGTTCATCCTTGCTGCAGCTCCCTCACAGCAATCGAAACAGCAGCACAAACCTGTCAGAATGAAAACACCTTCGCCTCTAATAGTCGGTTATTAATTATATTCTTGGAATCAGTATTAAAAGGATGATTTCTACTCGCTGACCTATGTCTGCTAAGATGCTGAGCTACAGATTTAAACATCAGCACTCTGGCCCAATCTTATCCCTTCTTATACTCTGGGAATAGAGACAGGTTTGTGCAAATTTTGGTAATCAAGTCTTCCGAGGCCTGCAAATTATATCTAATGAGAAGTGCCTCGTTATTTGCTCCTCGGAGAATAAAAACCTGCTGTTGACAGCAAGAGATCTAATCTATGGCCAACATTTCCACACTGAAGGAAACATGGTTAATTATAGAGTTTTATTTGTGAAAAATTCTAGGGGAGCAATAAAAAGAAAATTAAGGATCATTAGCAAAAAATCTTTTTGCTAGTGAGCTCTGTCTGGCTAGGAAATAGTCTCTCAGAGGAAAATGGTAGATGCCTTAGTCTGCTGGTCATTTTAACTGGAATGGATAAAAATGATGTAGACAGTAATGGGACCCAGCACAACTCACAAAGAGCTTCAGAAATTCCTCCTTAAGTCTTCTGAAGAGCTACAGCCTTAGAGGCAGGGTTCTACCAATGGTCTTACAACCCCTAGAGAAACATATAATTCAGAATTAACATCAAACAGTACACAGGACTTCTCCGTATGGGAAGGACCAAACGAAATCATCATTCGCACCACATGTACTCATACACCACACTTGACATGGCTTATTACGTCTTTCTTATCTCTAATTTACACACTCATATTAATGCGGCCTTCCATTTTTATTTTTCAGGTTCATTGTCTGAAACACTATTTACTGAACTATACCTGTGCTGAATAGTTATGAATTTGGGCTAATTTTGAGAAATATCAGTATAGTTTTCTGTAAAAGACCACTCTGACTTGCTAGTCAATTCCATGCTCTGTGGTTAACACTATAATAATTATCTTTACTTCTTGTACTATATTTTTTATGAATGGTTTTAGTTCTTCATTACTTTGTTGATTTGTTTTTTTTTTTTTCTCCCATGGTTAATCTAAGTAGTCCACTAGGAACCAGGATATGATTGTTATCAATCTACTGTTTGTTCCCTGGGGCAAGTCCCATTATTTCCATGTGCTGTGCTTTCACCTACTTGCACAATGCTGGCTGACATATTTCAAAGAAATCTGGTAGGTTTATTTACTAGAAGGATGTCAGAAGGGGTAGATAAAGAACAAAATTCAGGAGATGAATTGCCAGTTAGAACCTCTTGAGTAGGTCCTCATTCCTTATCAGCTTAATTTTAATAAATTAAATTTATTCCCATTCTGAACAGGAATTACTCCACTCCAAATACCACATCACTGAGTGTGTTAAAAAAGCAGAACAACAGACAGACTGATGTCGTGGGCAGGATTTCCTCAAGTATCACTCCTTATAGAATTCCCTCTTTCTATACATCCAAAACCCCAAGGGACTGTGCCTAGCAAGAGTGTCTCAGAGACTACTGCTTCTGGATGCAATTTCTTAGCATGAACTTCCTACTTCTTCTTGTATCTTTAAATACATAAGATAATGTTAGTGGTGGGAAAGTACTGTAAATTATTATTGGCCAAAAGAGCATTCATTTTGCATGATTACTTTCTTTTTTTTATAATCCAGTCTTTTCACAATTCAAAATCCCATTTCCTTATTATCTACTTCCATAATTCCTGGGAGAAATAGCAGACCCCATCATCTTACTACAGTTCTGCTGCCCTTCTTTTCAGTATTTTATGCTCTTCTGGTTCTGAAAGTCAGGAGACAGTCATCACAGCATGTCCTGCTAGACAATAGCTGCTGGCAACTCTGACAAGTGATGATTTAAAATTTGAGAGCGACGGACGCTCAGCATCTGAGATGCAAGTGTGCCTTTTGACCTGTCTCTTGAGAGATACTTTCCTACTCTCGTCAGTTGTTGAATCACACTCTATACTGTTATTTCAATTATAAATAATTAGTGCTTAATCAATGTTGTCATAAACGGCCAAGCAAGTATCAGAGACTCTACTGAAGTTCACTGGATGACAGGTTTTAATAGCCATGGCTCATAATCACCATAAAATATCTTCCCCTGATGTGTTGTGACTAACAGCAATATTTCCTCATGGTGCGTATTCATCACACATGAACTCTCTGTAAAAGGTGTACCGTTTGTAATAAATGAGAGCAGATAAAATCCAAAGGACATGTGAAGGCTCTGAAGAGGCAAGGGCATTTTGTGCTCAGCAGTCAGCCGTATGTGTGTGCTTGCACAGAAACACATTCAGGCTTGTCACTCCTTTGGCTTGAAACAGAGACATTTACAAAATCCCACTGATTCTAAATAGAAGATTACATACTTTCTGAGACTCCTGTAAGGGTGAGGAAACTTTCAGAGTCTGATGAAATGGTTGTGTGTATTGACTCTTGCTAGTCAGTCCCTTTTGTGCTCTGCAAGGATAACAACCTTTCTGGTTTCCCTGAAGGTGACTTCCACCCACAGAAGGAATGCCAAGATACTTCATTTCTATATACTCCAGTTTAGTAAGATCAGAATAAAAAAAGTGCATGCAACACAATAGCTGTGCCAGTATCGCATGCAGACAAAACACTCTGTTAATGAATGCAGGCACTCGTTATTTTCACCTATTACACAAGTTACTGCACCTGATTCTACCATTGAGGCTAATGTTACTATGAAAGAGTTATTCCTTAAACATATGTAGGTATTTAACTTTAAGTAATTAATCAATGCACTGCATTAAATGTGCACTTGAATTCTATGGAATCCTTGATTTGTTTTCTTTCTCTTTTCAGTTCCACACCCCCACTCCCAGCCAGCTTCAAATATTAAGGAGTGATTTTTTATTTCCTATGGGCACTTGGAGAAATGCTATGTCAATTCCCTGTATTTCTTTTATTTTTCTACGATGACTTATGGTTAAGAGAATACTTTTTACATGAGAGCCCAAGTATTGTCATCTGATTAGGAAAAAAAGAAGGGCTTAGTACACGCATGGAAGGGGAGAAGATTCAAACCCTAGGCTGTTCATTTCTTCTGCAAAAATGAGCATAGCTTCCCTAAGACTACATGCATTAATAAAAAGTGAAGACTGACATTCCCAAAAGCCCAGCTATTCCAGAAAACCTCCAAGGAAATCCTTGAACCATCATCTCAGAAGAACGGAGACAGAAGAGAGCACAGAGCTGCTGAAGCTCTAGGAAACTCTCCCTCTCCTTAACCGAGGGAAAAGCCTACAATGGTGTGCTGGCGAGGTCCTGACGGAGGTTCAGCCTCTGCTGTGGTATGCCACAGCATCCCAAACCCTCTGAAATCCAGAGGTCGTGAATGAGGGCAGTGGGATGTGGCTAAGCTTTTCTAAACCGCATCATGAAACCTGCAGCATATCAATATGCGAGCTGAGGTCTCTATCAGTGCCCATCAGGTGTGCGCAGAGGTGCACTTCAGGTACACCTTTCAGCAATAGAGGGTAATCACCGGTGCTTGAAATTGGCTGCCTTTTACTGATAAGCAGTACATCGCACTGAATATATTTCAAACACACATACTAGTGCTTTCTGCAGAGGGAAAATGATCCTAGTGGAAGTCATAGCTACCTCACAGAGATGGAACGGAGCTGGAGAAGGTACAGGAAAAAAGCAAAATGAAGCAGGTTTATGTGCGAGGAGAAATTAAACTGACTAAGATTCTTCAGCTTGGAAGACACCATTAGGAAGATTTACAAGAGAAATACACAACACCATGAAAGGCACAGAGAAGATGAATAGGGCATAATTAGTCACTATTTCACAATAAGGAAGAAACACCAGATTAGCAAGCCAAAGCTTTATGGGAAAAAAAAAAAAAAAAAAAAGGAAAGACTTTTTTCACATAAGTCATGATTACAGTTGTGATACCCATTTTGCAGGATACCACAAGTATAAATGGACCAAAAACATCATTAGACCAATTCACAGAAAAAAATCCACTGATAATTTAAACTTGACAGAAATAAAACCCCTGACTTCAGAAGATTTCTTGGGTCATGGGAATGCATTTCAGGAAAAGGATAACTATATTTCTGCACTGGCTTTAAAATTTTTCTTCTTATTGCAATATTTTCATTTTTACTTAACATCTGACCATGACTAAATATGACTGAACATCCAGCTGTGTATTAGAGCCAATTAACACTATCAAAGATTTTCCTTTAGTTCATGTAGCAGATGAACATGTGTCTTTCTACTGTATCTTTAACACTACTTTCAAGTAACCATCACGTGGTATAGACTTTAGTATAATGCAGAATCTGAAATACTTAGAGAACCACAGTTTTTCGAAGTATGCTTTAAAATACAGTAAAAATCCCATGATGTCACTATCAGACCACATCAGAATTCTCACTTTATTCTGCACTTCTGAACTGCCACAGTTCCACTCATCACAGTTTTAAGTATATCTAAGGGTTTAGAGTAAAGGACTACAGTGTGCCATAGTATAAGAGAATGCATTTTTCACGGAAGGCCCTTGCTATAATGCTGACAGCGTATTATGAATATAAAAGCAAAGTCATCTTCATAAAAACCTAAAAAGAAAATAGTACTGTGGCACAAAGCAGAAATAGCCTAGTTGTGGTCTGTTGAGCACAAAGGGTATACAAGGCATTTCTTGGCTGTCTGGGAAGAACAGTTTCATCATGAAGTAAGTTCTCCCTCTATCTCCTTATTTCCAATGACAGAATTGCATTAAAAAGAAAGATACAAATGTACACATTCCTAATCTCACTTTTCCTTGCAAGCCATTGATAGTGCTGTTATGAGGATGTTGTGCATTATGAATCAGTGACGTCCCCAAAGATAATGTATCTTTTAAATGTTTTGGAATCCCTGTCATAAATAATGTATATAACAGCATGTGAAATAATATGACTAAAACCTAAAAGGCACAGTTCAGGAGTTATCAGCTCAGCTGGATTCAAAGTTAAATCTTTAGACGTGAATAACTCTGAGCTCCAGATCTGAACATAACTGCCTTTGTAGAATTCAAACAAGTTAATTAATTTTTAACATAAGTGCTTTCACTGCTGTGTGAAAATGACTATCTAGTACAAGGTACACCCATCCCAAGGTAAATACCCTAATGAATATGGCTTATGTCATGTGCTAAGTACCCTCCCAATAATCACACCTTTTGAACACTGCTGCTTCGCAACTCTTATATCCAGTGTTTCTTTTGTACATCGAGGTAAATAATGAGTCGCTTTTGCACGTTACAGATTAATAAATTTGTAGGTAACTACTACATGCATAATTGCGGTACATTTGGGAAAGTTAAGTTTCACCCCACCTATTCAATGTGGGGAATTCATCTACGTAAAGCAAACCACATTTCTACAAATCTATATGCCACTAAAAGGGCCTTCCAGTTTCATTACCTCGCCCAGGAGCCCTGGTTATGAATCCAACTCTGAGTCAAAACACCGCAGTCGTTAGTACAAGACAGGCATCATGCAGCTCCACTCAAATCACACTGATAGTTAACAACCAGTAGGTCAAAAAAAAAAAATTTCCAATTTTAATTCTGTTCTCTTTCATTAGTATCATTCGCCCATCCGATATGCAGCGACCAGGGGCTGCTGAGTGTGGTGGGGTTTGGCAGGGGCTTGTATCATCAGGACCTAACTCTGCATAATGGCCACATTTATAACGTCTCTCTCAGGCCAACAGCTGCACCACATAACTCACAGATAGCAGCACCCTTTCTCTCCATTCCACAGTTTCTACAGCTGCTTGCCTTTAAGAGTTGTTTACTGGCATGGTCAGCTGATTTTTCCAGGTGGGGATTAGCTGTGTTTATGGTACCCTTCAAAATACTCAGTTGCAGGAACTGCAGAGATCACAAAGGGGTTTATTAAATGCAGAAAGAACAAAGAAGTCACCATCTCCTACAGCCTATTAAAAGAGTGGTTCCGTGCATAAGCAAATAAATAATAATGCATTCACATAAATATAATACGATGTCTCTTCTCCATCTATGGTTCTTTCCCTCCCGCAATTATTTCTGAGTGAAGTGAAACTGTAAATAGCTTTACCCACTACGTGATTCTGAGAAAATTATTTCAGAAGTGCCACAGTGAAGCTTGGGGGCTTTTCCTGATCATTCAGTGCTCAGATGATTAGCTCAGAGCAAATTTTTGCAACTATGCTCACCAGGGCAAAAAGACATTGTGAGGAATGATGAAAGCAGAGCCTAAGTCACATTTGATCTGCAGTAGCAAAAGGCTTTGGACTGGGACTGCAGAGATACTGAAGGCCACAACACAAGTGCCTCCAAGAGATGGGGTTGTAAACTGGAACAGGCAAAGCTGCAGTTGTCTGTAATGAACTAACTCATCTATAAACTTCAGCTCAGGATATAGACGCCTGGACTGTGTGGAAGCAAGGAAAGCAGTGAGCACTGTGTGTCAGAAATGAAGCACGCTGGAAGTACTGCCAAGCAAAGCCAGGTTGGGACAGCATGGAAGAGCGACCAGCCCTGGCAGAGCTGTACAGTACCCCTGCGTGGTGCCTGGATCCAGCCAGCAATGCTCAACCTTTCCACTCATAAAAAAGGCAACAGCAAATCCATCAGTTTTACAGCATCTTCAGAGAGTCTCAAGGCCATTTATCTTTCCAACCAAAGCATCAAGGAAAAGAGTGGTTAGCTACCTAGTCTGAATTAGTTCCTTCCAGAAAATGGTAGAGAGAAGGGTCTTTGACCCACCTGTATAAACCACACTCCTGGGGCTAAACTAATCTTCCACTCCATTACCAACTGTCGCCCATGGAAATGCAACAATGAAAGTGCTCTGAGAGAACAAATGTGCTGCCTCGGTCTTTTACCCAGTAGACTTCAATCAGATCTGCCAATTGCCCTACTTGGGGTGAGAAGCTTACGGCTCAGAAGAACTCAGCAGCCACGTGAAACCTGCTCTGCAGTCAATATCTTGACTGTTTTCATAACAAAGGGGATAATTTGCACAATACATCACTTTGAAGCAAAGTCATCATAAGCCATTTCACAGAAGCCAACATATGTTACAATTTATAATGCATTTCATTAAGATTTAACTTTATCTTTTCTTTAGACCAAAAAGCAGTTTTGATTCTCCTAAGGTCCCAACCATTTCTGTCTAAAAAGTACAACAATCTCCACTTAGGAAAGGAAGCAGGTGCTTCCACATAAGGTGTAAGAGCTGTAAAATATGTTAAAAACCACCTACAAGCACAATAAAATGTTTCTGAAAAGCTGTAAATGTTACATGCCAAAGATCATCATCTGTGGCTGGAATAAAAGACCAGAGTGCTTGTGAGTGGGATGAATGACCCTGGTTTCAGCTGGGATGGAGTTAATTTCCTTCCTAGTAGCTGGTGCAGCGCTGTGTTTTGGGTTTGGTGTGAGAA
>JAVJGJ010000060.1:66518919-66530456 GCA_035590215.1 Microhierax caerulescens | reverse complement strand
GGGACACGGCCAGGACAGCTGACCCCAACTGGCCAGGGGGACATTCCATACCATGTTATACCATGCCCAGTATAGAAACTGGGGGGAGCTGGCCGGGAGCCACTGATCACTGCTGGGGGACTGGCTGGGCATCGGTCAGCGGGGGCTGAGCAAACTGCTTTGGGCATCACTTAAGGTTTTTTCTTTTGGGTTTTATTCCACCACCACCCCTACCCCCAATTATTATTGGGGGGTTTGTTGGTTTTGTTTGTTTGCCTTTTAACTTTATTTCAATTATTAAACTGTTCTTATCTCAACCCAGGGATTTTAGCTTTTTCTGATTCTCATCTCCATCCCACCAGGGCAGTGGGGGGACTGAGGGGGCAGCTACGTTGTACGCAGTTGCTGCCTGGGATTAAACCATGACAGGCCACTTCAGCAATGGTTTTAGTTATCAGGAATTTTCTGGTGCCATGCTTGTATGTACATCAGCAATTATGCCTCTACATCACATACACACTACAGTATTACAAGACAGTCAGGAGAGGCTGTTCAGAAAGAGTACGTACAACGGGTTCCATCAGGCTCCACATCACCTGAGAACAAGGTGTGAACATCCAAGGAAGAGACAGAGAATAAATGTGTCCAAGGAAAGAGTTTAACCTCGATTCTCATCATGCTCGAATTTACTCAGCTTCACTTAACAGGAAAGGATGTCTGGATGGCTACCCAAGGTGCTGTTAGCAAATGACTGGTGTCACTGGGCTCACTACTTCTTTCCTTCAGCAAGTAACATCAGATGGCAGTACTCTGTGCCCATTATCTGATTTAACTAATGTACACAAATGGTTTAGGAGGCTCGATTAATGAGTTAAATCATCACCAATCAAAAACAGATGCTCATCAGAAAAAAAGATTGATGCAAGAGAGGTGTTGGTCTTTTTTCCTTCAACTGGATGTGGTCACAAGGCAATGCCATACCAAAGACAACTCACACTACATGTCTCGGCAGCTGCTTGAAGGGGGTTGTTGGTTGAAGGTGAGGTTTGCCACCGCAGAGGTGGTGCGACAGCCTCTCAGATGGACTTTGGCTGGCTCTAACTCAAGGGACCAGCAAGTCTGTTCCAGTGGGCACCCAGTTCCTGCAGGTTCTCTGTGACTGAAGGAAGATCCACATCTTTGTATAGCCTTAGGTTATCATGATGGGAAGCAATAAATGTAAGAAAATCATAAGAAGCCCTTCTCATCTCCTATTTCAATGGAAGAATTAGAAAGCGGTAAGACTCACTAAACAGACTGAGTGCTTCTGTAAGAAACAGATAGTATACATGCATGTGTTAAAATGGATTTTAAAATGTATGTTGGCCTGAGGGAAACAGCTTTGCTAACATCTTTGTAAACAGCCATTCACTCTCTCTCTACCTCTTGAAGTAGATGTTCATTGAACTGTGATTGGGAAAAATACCCAAGTCTGGGATGTGTTCAAGATCTGCAGCCTCATCAAAAGGTTCAGGTACATCTTTTGTCACTATGATGGGTACAGCTCATCCCAGCTTACAGTAAATTAAAGCTGATCCCAGCAGCTGAGACCACACTATGTCAAAGAGCTAGGTGTGCAACAGAGCAGAAGATTCAATTGGAATAGCCATCATCAACAACACTTCAGAAGCTAACAAATGAGTCCTCTGATCTCCATCCTCATTGCTAATTTATTCCAAAGCATCATCTATTGAGGAATATTATTAGACGCCATCTTGGCTTCGATATTTCATACTTGTAATCAGACTTATATTTTTGATCCATGGACATGTTCTAGTGAGAGGAACAATGTTACCATAGAGCTGTAAGGGAGTATCTTATCTCATCTGCTACAGTACTTTCCCCCGTAAACTAGTAAAGAGTCGATGACACAGAATGACAGTAGGAGCACAATTCAATCACTTTTAGCTGGTATCTAATTAGCCCAAAAACAAAGCAGTAGGTACACAACCATCTCTACATTCATAAAAATACATTCCAACAGGCAAATAGGGTGAAGGTACTTCAGGACACTGAAGACATCTCCCTAAAAATCTCCTGACAGGAAGACGAAGAAAGAGAACTCAGTGCTGCTTTTGATATTTTTGTGTAAATGATCAATCACCCTCTGTATTAAAAATGTGCTTGAATTTCCATTTCAATGTCTCTAGATTCAGTTTTTAGTTACTGGTTTTCATTATATATTCCTCTGCAGATTAGAGATCCCATTAGTACGTGGTATTTTCTTCCCACGAACACACTTTTATGCTGCTTCCGAGTCATCTCAATTTTCCTTTACTAAGGTGTCTTTTAAAAGTGATGGAGCAGTGTTGCAGCTAACATACCCGGGGACACTTTCAGACCATGATTTTGTTCTGTACCTGATTTTTTCTCTGAGATTTCAGTGCTCCAAGGGTTGCATATGCAGACTCTGCATGTGAACTGGGACAGAATTTGCTGCGAGTATGGACCCACAGATCTGCAGAGCAGCACTGCACTTTCAAAATAAGTAAGGGGTTTACCTTATTCTTGCTCAGATCCCACTTCAGAAAACAGTATTCTTCCCCTCAAATTATTTTTTAGGTTCGAGTACTGTATTTTTCCATTGTATCTTCATTCTTGCTGTGTACTTTCAACAGCTGCAATCTTGTACCCTAGAAGTGGCTGCATGTGCCCATGATTTTGAAAGGTACATCCTGAACACAGGGAGCTATTTAAAGATTACTGGAGCTTTTTTCAGGAAAGCAGTATTAAATTAATTTGCTTTTAATACAAAGCAAATGTCTGCTAAGCAAATAACTGAAAACAAAAAGTTCAGGTTTTATTTTTGACCTTGAGGTTACAATTTGCATGTTTTCCAGAGCCACTGTAGCAATCTGAAACCACACATGCTTTCGATTTAGCCATGCCAGCAATGATGAATCTGGCTATCACAGGGAATACTTAAAGCTGTCAGATTGCATTAAGGCTCTATTTGTCCTTTAAAATGCTACTGATAATAATGACTTCTTCAAAGAGTCAATTAACTAATTTGAAAAAAATAAATTAAAAAAATCAAAGGGAGCAACAAGTCTAATTTTCGTTTATCATAAAATATCTTCCACTCTCTACGTTCTCTGTACAGGTGAAGGTAGTAGCACCATAGTTAGGAACAGTCCCAGGGCACCAATTTAACAAAGTCAATGACTCCTAAACAAGTACAATAAAACTTCATTGCAAAAACTCTTAAGCACCAGCTTAAAATTAAGCACATGCTTGCACATTGTGCTTAGCAGAGAAAAAAGATCTCTTAGATACCCTTACGATTTCCAAAGTATAACTTCTTTCTTCAAACCATCCTAAACTTATTCCCATCCAGCCTGTGTAGCAGCAGTAATTGGGATTTTACAACCTCCCCTCTTCCTTCCCCAATTGTTTCACATCAAAATACATCTTCCAATTCAAGTTGTTCTCACAAAAGAAAAGGGAGAGGCAGAAAACACAGGATAGCTGCATAGGTGTTTTTACTTCATATACGACTGAAGAGTGAGAGAGCAATTTTGCTTAAAATGTTTGCCGCATTAAGGACCAGTAATTTAGCAAGAACTGAAATGATTTTCTGTACTTTGGAGACAACTATTTGCTTTAAGAATGTGTGGGTGATGTGGAGATGTCTTCACTAATGTGATTTGCAATACAACTTGATCAAATTGCAGCGACATCAGTACTGGTACAGAGTGCTAGACTGTCACCCCCAGAATATGAAGTCCACAGATTAGATACAGCTTGGGTTATAAATGAGAGATTCCTAGCAATTCCTGCAAATGTGTTACATTGGGAGAGATGTTTTCCAGAAAGGGGACTGGGTTTCCTTCAGTTTTTCAGCTGAAGCTGTCATGTCAGCAAACTGTGTGCTTTTTGAAATGGGCTAGCTGCTTGTCTACAGCCAAATAATTTTTTTTTCTGCTAGAAACTAGGAAAAAAATCAGCCAACTTCACACAAAATAAACGACTACTTGATAACAACTCTCTATTGCTATGGAAGCGGACTGGCACCTATCTCCTTTCTCCTGCAGTCTCCAGTACTTCTTTCTTGTGCTTTAACTACCAGCAGAACCTGCTGAACACACACTATATGGGCAAATAATGAATTGAAAGGATAATAATTATCTCCGTGTGGAAACCTAAGTTACCTATGTACGTCAGGTTACCAGATCGAAAATTACATATATTAAGCCAAATAAATTACTTGTGTACTGTACTTGAGGTAATCCATAACAGAATTTACTTCTTCTGCCTTTGTGCCAGTCTGTGTTAATTTAGATAATGATAATTGATGATTTGCCGCATCAAATGATTGAAATAAACCCATGAAGTTTTATCCTATCAATCGTCCTTTCTCAATTAAAGAAAGAATCGCATTAATCATTGTGAGTCAAGCTTCCCTAGGAGACCTTTTCTACCTACTGTTGAACTGATAAGAGGGATAAAGAGGTCACCGACTGAAATCTACCCGGAGCTCTCAATAGAGCTGTTACCGCTATTGCACCAACTGATAACATAGTCTGTACAGTTTCATTCCAGCCTGCACACTGCAAACATATCTCACTAATACAATAACCTTAGCTTATTTCCATATGGTGGGTAATTGCCGTGTACTAAGTGATAAATTAAAAAGATTAACCAAAGTACTAACTACAATAAAAGCAGCTAATTTAAGAATTTCAGCTCTATATTATCTTCTCTTTATTGAAACTGAACTTAAAAATCCTCCCTCTGCTTCAACTAACGATAAAATATTAGATAAAGATAGGCTTCTTTATTCTCTATTGGCTGACAAATAACAATTTATCCTCTAATTATGCAGCTCAAATAGTGTTTTCCTTGACTGCACTTCCACACTGGCACACGGACCTTAGCCTGGCTCAGTGAAGGACTGCCTCCACAGCAGTAGTTGTCACTCTCCTGCAGCTTAGAGGACAGAGAAGCTGTCAGCATGTCAGCAAAAGCAGAAGAAACTCCTGGTGTCATGTGGAAAGAGGGAAGAAGAACAGACCACCAAAGCCCCACAAACACTCTGGAGCTGATAGGGCTTTTACCATTATCTATAAGCCTTTCAAAGCATATTGAAAAGCGATAATTGAACATTAAAAAAACCCCTCCTTCAGTTAACCAACAACTCGTTAAATCCTCTCCAAGCAATCTGTCTCCTCTGCATCACAGAGCATGTGTCAATAGTCAACAGATTCAGGTTCTTTTGCTCCCAGAAGGTGAAGAGCATTCCAAAACTGGGTTTGAATCCCAAACGCTGCCCTGCCAGCCACCCACCCAGGCCCTTTGGCACCCCAGCGTCTCCCTAACTGTAGGTTGTGAAGTTCCACATTACGATTCCAAACATTGGAAAGACAGAAACTGAGCAAAACCCACAGCTGTGCCACAGGGGGCCTTTAGAAGGAGCCTGTGCGGCTGTACCTCTTCGAAATCCAAAACAGATCCGTAACATGCTACCTTGATAAACATGGCAATTAGTGTTGCTCGCTACCATTCACGGAAGCTGAAGCTGAAGATAAATCCTCTCCTTCTTGGCTGGCGCAGCCTGGGAGTACCGGGATAGGTTTTATGTTCATCACAAGAAGCCTTCAACATCACACCACAGATTTCTCTTTTGTAGTACAAAACCAGTACAAACGGCTTTTTGCCTGAATTGCATTTATACTGCCAAGCCCAGAGCATGTCTACACAATAAGATATAACTATCCTACGCCTCTCTGTGCTCAAAGCTGGCTCAAAATGAACCAGCTGCAGCTCCACGGCGACACGACTGCCGTGCTGTGCCCAGGCTAACGTGTCCTCCCACTCAACAGGTCTCATTATCTCCACCACAGTGCCAGGCTACCGCAGCTCTCAAACTTCTGGTCTTGATCTTACTCATGTCTGTACAACCTCAAGTTCAGGCAGAGAGATCTCCATCTGTCCATTCTGCCCACACCAGCTCTGCTGGAAAAAGTATTTTCAAGCTCCATCTCAAAACCAGGTTTTTGACTCTCTTTGCTTGCCTGCCTCTTTCTGGAAACCACCCAAAAAACTCACCGCTGGAAGGGTCAGGAACCTTCCTCTCATCTCCACATTCCACTTATCCATCACAAATTTATACTCTCTTCTTTTGAGGTAAAATTTGCCTTTCTGAGTTCAAAGAGCCCTTGTCCTCCTCGGTGCATAACTGATTGATGCAGTTACAGGGAATATCATCTCCCTTCCTAGCCTTTGCTCTGCTAAGCTAAATAAATCAAACTCCTTTACAATCATTTTCAGTGAAAGACTTTCTATTCCTCAACAGCCTGGAAGCTCTTCACTTTATCTGTTCCAGAAGAAATCCATCTTTCTTCAGCAGGAGTGATTAAACCCAGACACACTTTCTAAAAGAATCCTCACTAATGTTGTACACAATAGCAGTAATGCTTCCTTATTGCTGCTGGAAGTACGACAGATCTGCTGATATATCCTGGGATATAATTTGACATTTCCATCACCTTTTCATGTTTGTTCGGAACCCTTTGTTTCACAAAACTGCACTTTAAATCTCAGAGGAATATGCTCATGCACAACACCTCTGATCCCTTTTAATTCCAAGCAAAGACAAACTTAATCAGAAAAGGTTCAGATCTACATCTTGGCACAAATACCTTGGAATTTGAGTATGTTCAAACATTTGTCTTAATTGGAGCTATCTTTTCTCTTTGGAGCAGACTAAAAAATATATATTCCCAGTGGAGTACTGACATTTTCACTTCTGGTCTATTGTACATTGATGCAAAAATTCAAAGCAATTGAATAGCACAACTGCACCAAATATTTCCCAAACTAGTTTCTAAGCCCAGTCTTATTCTGGAAATAGCAAAATAGTCAAGAGAAGCAGAATGTTCTCCATCCCTTACTGGTGTACGCATTCTACTCATTCATCCCTCTGATGCTTTTTCTGAATAAATCAAACACAAGAGTATTCTGTTCTCAGAACTTCCTTCATGTTTTTTGCAGTCCTTTTAAAATGTGTAAGATACAGCAAAACTGACTTGGTTTGTCAGCCAGGATCTGACACCAGCCTTGTCCCTCTTCCCTCTAGTGGCTCTTGAAAATTCAGCGAGAAGATGACTCAAGTGCTGCTGGAGGGAGGGAGGGAGGGAATAGCAATGCCATCCAAACCACATTCCAGATAAATGCTGAAGAACCCACAACAAATGGCACCAAATAATCTCTTCACTACAAGCTTTAACCAGCTCTTCTCTGGAACATGATTAAGTTCAGAAGACCCTGCCAAGTATTTTATACTAGTTTGTAGGTTTTTTCCTCTGAATGCGTTAAGACATTTTTTACGCTGTGGAAATTAATTTGATTTTGAGCCAAGGTAAACCTGTTCAGCTTTGCTGAATTCAGTTCACACCACCTGAAGAGCCTTCCTTCAGCAGGCAGATTACTTTTTTTTTATCCTAATTGTTTAAGACAGAAAACAAATTCTTTATACTATTTATTTTTGTATTTTAGGTCAAATCCAGGATATTAGGAGCAAACTATTTAGGTTGATTCAAGCATTGAATTGGTTGCATTTAGGAAAAAAAATTTGTTAGTTAAAATTCTTACTTTTAAAATGCCAAGATTTCATTTTCAAATTCAACACCATTTAAACTTTTTCCTTCCCCAGCAGAAGAGGAAAAGTGTTAGGGAATAAAAGTCCTGCTTTGTCAGACCAAGACGGGCCAAATGATGTGTATGTGGTTAGGGGCAAGGTATAACCTACTGAACAATAACTTCTGGAAAGCCAACTGCTATTTTAATTTCCATCAATGACATGCTTCATAACTGAATAAATACCTTTATTTCTTGTGCCTCAATTAACCTGTCTACAAGATGGCAACAATGATTCAGACTTCATATAACACTTTGAAATTGAGAAAAATGCAATCTAAATGCTAGGTATTAACGTGTGATTTTTTTTTTTTTTCCCCCATGTAAAACCTAGGACAATTCTTAATGGTTGTAAAAAAAAAAAAATAATTGCACCAAAACGTTGGAGACTATATTTTCACAGTGTTCCTATAATACTTTAACTCGGATCCTCCCCAAGTCTCCCTTCAATTTTGCTATATTTTGCAGAAGTATCTTCTGTATTGATTTATCTTTCCTTAGGTGAGTGGTATTTTTTTTCAGAATGAGAGATTTTCTGTGCATTTAACAAATGGCCTTTGAAGCAATCCAATATAATTTCAGCTATATTAATTTGATCTACTTGTTATCCTTGAAACAGTTTTTGACTTTGCAGAAACCAGCATTCGCATCTAATGTAACAAGTATTGTAAATTGCCCTTAAGTGCTTAAAAATTAGTTCCAGCCTGTATCGGCATCCATTTGTCACATAAAGGCAGCAAGTATAAGGCTTTTATCAGCAACATCCAACATTTGTATCAGAAGAAAGCCACTGAAGAACTGCCAAATGGTGACAAATTTTGTTTGAATCTAACCAAAGTAAGATTTGAAAGAGAAAAAAGTGAAAAATGTTGTGGCCAGTTAACACTCTAGCAAGCTAGATAGTTCCGTTCACAAGTATGGCAAGGCATATCTCCTTTAAATTGCTCCATATTTTTCTACAATTTGGAGTATCTCTCTCACACTTGGATGATGAGCCTCTAGTCCTTATCAAATTCACACAAACTGTAGGTCCCACTGAAGACAATTATATGGCCAAAGGCATTCAGGCTTGGATCATTAATGGTACTAAGGTACTAATTTGGTCTTAGTTTTTCAATTTCCTCAGTTTGCAGATAAATATCTAAATAGGCGCTAGAAGCTGCTGCATGCATGAAATACATAGAGCAGCACGTTCCTTTCCTAACCTCCAAACTTTATACTCTTTCTACCCTGCCACGGCTTCAATAATCCCTACCACAATCGAGAAACGCAAGGGAAAGCTTCCTAGTTCTTTTTCAAGGGTACACCATATTCCATTCCTCTAGACAAGACTGAAAATATTTTCTAAATATGGGTCTCACTGTCACTGTCTCCTAAATTCAGCTTGTTTCTTATCCTTGGTTCTCACAAAGTTTCTTCAAAGATAATTAGAACAGAATTTGATCTCCACCTTTCCCACGCAACATAATTTGGAGACATGAAGTATTGCACTGTTTGCCTTTTACAGGATTGCCTTTCATAAAATGGCACTAAAAGTTCTTTGGAAGAAAGAGACATTTTCCTCCACCTTAAATCTGACATGGCATGAGTTTCATTTGTGGGTAGGCAAAGCAGAAGGTAAGACTCTCCGGTTCATTGAATGAACTTCATGTAATCACATCACAAGCTGTACAGAAGCAAAATTAACTAGGAATGGCTCTTTAGACAACCCCCTTGAAACTAAACAATTATTTGAAACATTGGCCCAAACCCTCTTGCACTGATGCCATTTTCACTGTGATGCAGATTCACCAGTGTCTGTAGCACTACTTTCAGGTCAGAGCCATAGAGAGGAAAGAATCAAACCCAATCTTCTTATTCCCGGTTCATAAGGAACAAGAATTCAGCCTGGGGTTTATGAAATCACTTCCGTACCACACATCCCTCCGTTCTTCCTCTGCCTCATTTGCTGAACAAATGAAAAAAGCCACTTTCCGTGAAAAAGCGGCAGCAATGAAATTACAGCTGTGAAGGTAACTTTAGCCCGTTCCAACTGGAGTACAGAGCGGTTTGCTAGCTGCTGTCCCGGAGCTGCTGTCTGCAGGGGCCCAGTAGCCACCTCATTACCTCCGGCTGTCCTCCAGGACACCACTTTCTCCCACTTGGGCCCCCCTTGCATGTGCCTGGAGCTGCTCTTCTCCCTTCCCTACTGGGTGATGACATAAACTGATGATGCCATTTCACTCGGTGCTTACGTAATGCATTTTTAGCTTTATAATTAATTATGTTTTTTGATAAAAAAGCAGACATAAGAGAAAAAGGAAATAAAATTCTCCTTCAATGCTCCAGTGCAATTTTTAGCCAAGCAGTGGATAGTATAAGAGTCGTACACTACATGGAATATTGTTGTCTCCTACATACTTCAAGGATAAAGCTGGAGGAAGAGTAATGAGAATAAGGAATCGAGAGGCTTGGCTCAGGCATGATTTCTTGTTTGCCAGTTCTAAAAGAATGTGCTAATTAGTACAATGCAAGAAGACAATTGCATTTCTTGCAAAATGCAAGAAGACAAGATTGGGGATCAGAACTCTGTTTTCAGTGTCTCTGCTTCGTCATGTTGCCTCTGCGCTGCTGGTAAAAGGGATAACACTATTTCCCTCCCTTCCCGGGGGAGTGTCAGGAGGATCAAGCATCCATTGAGCCGCAGCCAAAAGGCTACACTGCATTACCTTCACCCCTCCTGCCAGCTCCCGCGTGCCAAAAGCACAAACATGCCTAGTTCTAAAGCCTGTTCTTGTCTTAAAATGGAGGGAATGCAGGTAAGGGCCCCTGACACGTCCTGCTTACATGGGTATCCGAACGAACTAATGGAGACAGGTTCTGAGAGCCATTCCTCAGCTCCGTGAGGCCACAGACAGAAGGATGAGCTGGGCGCAGAAGAGAGAATGCAAACACGTATTACAATCAAAGACAGGGTCAGGCTCAAGTCAAATCCTGCTCTGGATTTCAAATTCCCACTAGAGTCTGGAGAGACTGCATTTCAGAACTGAGAGCCAGCTCTGAGAGGGGATGAATAACAGCAACGGGAGCGGGGAGCTGAGGTACCTGCTTTTTCCTCAGGACCTAGAGGGAAAAGAACAAAACAGGAATGAAGGATTCTGCCAGGGAGGAGAGGACAACGTAGGCAGCAAACACTCATCTGCTACAAAATGACCAGAAAGGCGAGATAGAAGAAAAAAATCCTACAAAAAGATACTACACTGTCAGCAAGAAAAGGGCTGCTGAAGAGGGGATCAGCAAACAGCCTTATTCTTAAGGCCCAGGGATTTTAAATTTCAGAGAGATTAAGTAGACGTATGATTCTGGTGCAGGAGTACCACATCCCGTTCATGCTAAACACGTATGAGTCTTAATACTGCTTTTATTGTCTTGATACTATTTATGACAGGAACTCTGTAAGAAAGATATCTAATACGTGTGGCATACATAGGGTTTCCATCCTAAGCACAAAATAGGACAGCCTTCTGCTCAGAGGTGCCATTCCCTTGTAAGAGCAGCCTGCTTTAGAGGTCTGGCATACCACAGTGCCACCCTGTCACCTCCATGCCATCCATCCCTCCAGTCATTATCAGAAAAACAGTAATGCACAGAAAATGAGGAAGGGGTAAAGGGCTAATGTTCCTCAGTGCTTTCAGGCAATTATTAGGGTATTATGTACCCAGCTTCCCTACTTCAAATGTCTCCATCTATCTTTGGGAGCCCAAAAAAACACATGGAATCATAGAATCATTTAAGATTGAGTCCAACCATTAGCATTGCCAAGGTCACCACTAAATCATGTCCCTAAGTGCCACATCTGCATGCCTTTCAAATATGTCCAAGGATAGTCACTCAGCCACTGC
>JAVJGJ010000060.1:66505213-66518487 GCA_035590215.1 Microhierax caerulescens | reverse complement strand
GGCATGCGGGGGGGTCGTGGGCACATGGCTGGGGCCCAGCCCCCCCAGCCCCTGCCCTGCCCCCAGCCTGCAGCCGCCTGGGGCTGGTGTGACCCCGGTGCAGGGCCCGGCACCCAGCCCTGTCCCACCCCACAGAGCAGCCACTCACACCCTAAGGACGTTTAACTTCCTCTACATACTGCTTCTTTTTGGCTAAGCTCACCAAAGGAGAAGCTGGCCTGCCTTCAGTACGTGACAGTACAAATTTGGACATAATTGGCCAAGTTCAAGCAAGGTATATGCCATGCCCTGCAAAGAAGAAGATGATTAGAACTTAAAGGAATGTAAGCCGAGTCATCTTAAATCAAGGAAATGTGGCAATGCTGTAAAAGGCGGCGGGGGGGGGGGGAAGATTATTTTGAGCATATCATGGAAAAAGTCTGGGACACATTCATTATGGCATGATATTCCTCGAGGGTGTTTCCTTAAAGACTGGAGCCAGCCGCAAAGCAGCAGGCTGAGCGGGTCTGTGGGAGGGAGCAACAGAGATTCGGAACAAGAAGGGAGGATGGTCTAAAGCAGTCATGTGCTAAAGGGCTGAAAATAAATCAGCTCACAAAACTAGCATAGGTCATTATGCAACAGTGCGTGAGATGTGCCAGCACCCTCGGATCTGGTCAGCAGCAGCAGCAGCGAAGGCAGGAAAGAACCTTTTGGCATCAAGTCGTCAACCGCTGTACGACTGTGATCTGCTTGTTACCTTAGGAGAAGATTGGAAATATGAATGCGTCCTATTTATTAATTTATTTTAAATTGTATAAAGGCAGCCTATTTGTAAAGGAACGAAGTGCAATTTCACTACCCTTGAGTTTAATCACTTAATTACCTTGAGCTGTTTCAAGTGTGGTCAAGAGACTCCTGGCTCTTTGCTAGCTGTTGGCTGATATGTTGTAGTCAACTGTACCACTGTTTTCAAAAATACGGTAGAATTCCATCTTAAACTCTATCTATTTACACTTACTGTCTCCTACAACCAGCAAGTTATCCTCATGGCAGATGAAGTATAGCTCTGTGGCGTGCTCATTCACTCTTGTTTTCCCCACAACATCTCCTCAGTAACATTGAGAACCTCGCTGGCCGCATACACTTCCACAACACAAAAAAATCCATTCACATCCTTAGTATGTTTCTTTCCCTGACATATATTAATTTTGCATAGTATGTCATGTTCCTCTGTCTCCAGCTATTATTCAGACTTCACAAGGCTGCTGGGATTGAGATGGGAATGTGGAAATTTATTTCACTTAAATTGAGATCCAAAAAGGGCACAAAGGGTACAAGAAGAGGTCAAATAGTGTTTCACTGCTAGGCTGCTGGCCTTGTGTTGATCCAGGGCAGGAGCAAATGAAAGTGAATCAGATCTGCTGGTGGTTCAGGACCCTTCTGACACCAGTTTCATGGATATGGATCTGATTTTCAGGGACAGAATCAATGCAGCAAACCCAACACATATTGTTACCCTACAAGAAACCTGAAAGGGGGGAATACAGTCTTTTGGGGGATACCTCAACAGCAAGAACAAGGAATGACTGACTGCATAACAGAGATTCCCTTGCTGGCCCTATAGGCGAGCTATACATTACAGCGTAAATGTATGTGGGGAGCTTAAACTACCATCACCATATACATATGCTGTAAATAAAAAGAGGAAGCTGGCAGGCAGGCTGTCAATTTAGCCTCGTACTCATATTCAAGCAATTAAATTAAACAACAGCTCAGCACTTTACTCAGGCACACCAACACACTACCTATATCCCAAGTAACGTGCCCATATTAAAATTCCTCTGAAGGCTCCAGCTAAAGGGCTGGTTTCCCTTGAGCTGAAATCAAAGGTATGATGAGAAAATGTACAGTTTTTTTATTACCAATTATGAGGGTATTCATGCAGTGCTGCTTAAATATTATCTTCTAAAACTGATAAAGGGCAATGTAAGGGGGAGTTCTTCAGAGAGCAGGAGACCAGACAATTAAAGCTTTTAATTACATGGCAATACCCAAGAACTTCAAGATCATACCCAGACTAAACTCTGTCCTTTATACCAACATTCATCCTGCTAACATACATCCCTTAAAAAAAGTCTACACATGATAATTCTCTATCATGTTTTTAAAGAATTTTAAGAACATTTCATGCACCAGTTAGTTCAAAGATACTGTGATACATTAAAAGTTCAAAGCTGCAGCTTCTCTCTTTCCTTTTATACACCATTTTAAGAAGGAAAAGTTAAGAGAAGGAAAAGTTGCATGCAATTTAATATTTCTCTTCTCACAAGGTTTGTACCTGTTACTCTTACCCCAAGACTGAGAGAGGCTGCAGAGGCTTCTTTAACACAGAGAAGAAAATCCAGTATATATTGTGCTGATGGTGGCAAAACGTAGACAGATCACATTTGAAAGAATATGGGAAATTACAAACCAAGAATGCTCTGTCCACAGAGGAGCACAGGTCAAACACCCCCAGCCACCTGCAGCTGCTCCCAGTTAGCTACCATCATATATCTAGACAGCACCATAGTGGTTGTGCTACCATTGCTGAGAGAGAACATGAGCAGGTGGTGCAGTACTACCTCTAATTCATCATCTTAACCAGTGACATATAAAAAGCAGTGAAACATAAAAGTGCTATTAGACCTGAAAAGCTGCCATAATTGCAATAGTGTTGCTAACTAACCGTTCAGCCCCGTGTTCTGAGTAATTAGGGCAATGGTTTATGACCAGCACTTGGTGGCATTAACAAAACGTACCAGGAGATTGAGCATGACGGGTGAGTTAGTAAAGAGGAGGAGCTGTAAATTACAGCTTCAAGGTATCATCTGTTAAAAAACATGTGTCCTTCTTTATTAAAAAGGAAAAAGTTCCCCATATCCAATGGATAAGGAGAGGGGGCTCAGGACAATGGCAAGATGATGATCTTTTTCCAAGAATGTTTTGGACTGTTTGTTTTGTTTCTTTTACATATGAATTATGTGGTTTTGCTCTGACAAGTCAGCAGGAGAAAGAAAAGCCTAGTAGACAGGCTTTTGAAAGATGAATTTTGTGTGCTCAAATGATTTGAGAAACAAGTTAGCTTACTTCTTGTTAGGATGAAAAGGCTGATGTTGTAAGTCACCTACACTGCAGCTCTGTAGGCAGCACGAGGAGACTGCAGGAGTTCAGCTGACGCAAAGAAAGAAATACCACAGAAGGAGGAGAAGCCTTTGCTTCATGCCCTCAAATGCCAGGCTTTCAACAGTGCAGATTCTGCAGAACATGCAAGAGGTAGGCATGCATGATACTTTTTTTTTTTTCAACAGCCATGAAAAAATTTCTGAAACCAGCACAACTTAAATTAACTTCCTTGGTTTCATCCCTACTTGAAGTCCAATAGCTGTGCCTGAACTAAAGAATTCCTTTTTTTTTTAATTATTTCAGTGGGGGTGGGAGAGAAGATTTTTTGACTGAAAATTGCCAGCAGCAATAACTTTCCCACATGGTAGAAAACTGTTCTATTATTACTTAATCCCTATTATTTAAAATGTGCAAACTATTTCTAGTCTACATTTGTCTAGCTTAAACTTCCAGCCAGACAATCATGTCACGCTTTCACTTCTAAATTTTTAAAAGCTCTCTATTATTAAATTGCTGTTTACCATTGTGGGTAACTGTAGATTGTGATTGCCACCCCTCCACCTTCTCTTTTTCAGGTGGATGCCTTTCATCCTTCACTAAAGGGCAAATTTTCAAATCCTTTCAACAATTAGCATATTTAAGAACAAACCCTCTGTAATATAATGGCAGCTGTAAGCGTAAGAAATGCATCTCAGTCACACTCACACCAAACCCAAATATGTTTATTCCTACTCAATACTCTCCTGTTTGTGTATCCGGAGAGCAATTTTTGTCCTGAGGCCACAACATCATTCTGAGAGCTTGTTTTCACCTAACACTGACGACCCCAAAGTCTCCTGCAAAAATCACTGCTTCCTAAGGTACTCTATAAGGATGCCCTGTGTTCTTTGTTTCAAAACTGATGCATTTCCAAACAGCCATTTCAAAATGCATCTTGTTCAATGCATGATACAATTCAGTCTGCCAGTGACATTTCATCTCTGAATGTTTGGACTACCAATGTCTGAGCCATTCACTGCCAGGTGGTCTGTGAAGACGTCTTGCAAGACACCATTTCTCTACACATATACATATGTATTTCTTCTCTAAACAGCAGCTTAAGGCACAACTGTACGTCCTTATTCTTTCATACTGCGATACAGGGAGCAGTGGCATTGTGAAAAGGAGAGAAAATCAGCCAACTCTTGGATAAGGCATAAAGAAAGGGTCATGCTGGGAATGTGGCTCAGTAGAAGGGAGCTGGCATATATGACACAGAAGGGAAGCAGGACTGACCCTTCTCCGCATTTCAGATAACCCACCCATGGGGCTGGGTGCTCCCTGCATCTCTACCAGCAAGCTCTGAGACTGTCACTGCTGTCCCGGATGGCAAGGGGGTGCTAATAGGAAGAAATACATCTGACTGCCACAGAGGGAGAAGCAATGGGTCTGAACAGCATGTATTTTTCTGATAGGAATTTGATTTTTCGTGGAGAAAAATCTATATTGACAGTCTTTTCAACCTTTGTTTTTTGGCAACAATGTCAGCAGATTCTGAAAATGGAAAGGACAGGCTTTTTCCTGCTGCAGAAAATATCTTTTTTCTTATGGGGAGTGGAAGCTTCTATAGCCTCATCCCACCTGCCACACAGTGGTGCATGCCACGTAACAGCATGCCTGGGGAAGCTGGCAAAGGTAATGACATTTCCTCTGAACCCTTGAAGGTGGATAAAGAAAAAGGGCACTTGGTCCTTCCCCCGTTCTCTTTGAGCTGTCACTGCGATGTGCTGCACCCATAAAACAAGGCAGCGGCTGCCGAGGAATTCACGGCTCCAAGGGAACTTGTTCCCATCCTCCAAGAGTCAGAGGCCTACAGGAAATACCGTGGGGAGCACAATGGCAAGACCAGAGAAGGAAAAAGTGTGTTTCTGGATTTACAGCCATTTATTCTGGGCCAACCGACAGAATCCCAAGTGGGAGGGTGAGGAGCACAGGGTGCAAAATTAGTCTGCGTTTAAATAAGAGACATGTGGGTTTGGATCCCCCCACCCTTGCTCTGTTTAAACAGCCCAGCGCCGCCTGCGAACAAAGCCTAAGAAGATTATGTTCTGTGAGGATAATCTCAGCTCTCTAGTGCTGTCTTGGCTTCAGAAATACAGCATTTCAGTTTTCTCCCAGGGTCATTTCAATTCCTTTCCCATCAGCTCCTATATGCTTCTCCAGCTACTCCCTGATTTCTGGGGTGAAATGTTTTTAATGTTATAATTATTAAGGCTCCTCGGATTTTCCTGCCATTCAGGCTTGAGAGGGATGGATTCCTCACCTGAAGGTAACGGGATTAGGTGGCAAGCAACTTTCTCAGCGATCTATGTACCCCTTTGGAGAGCAGCGGAGCAGCATTGCCTGCATGCGTGGGGAGCCAGCAGCCCGGAGCGCCTCGCTGCCCACCCAAACACATTATCCCATCTGAGCATTAAATTATGCAGAAAATATTCCAGCAGCTCAAATATTGAGCAAGTGGTAATGATATTGTCACTTTGGCAGAACGGGTAAATATCCCTGCAGATGGATAGCATTTGTGAAGATGAGCAAGATAAGAGAGGACCCCTTTTATCTGCCCTGTGCAGCTCCCATGCTGGCGGGGGCGAGGGGGGGCTGGCTGCTGCTTGCCATCGGGGGGGCAGATGCTCCTGTCCTGGTACACCCTCTCCCACTCCCAGGCAGGCTGCCTTGCCCTCCCTGCTGCAAGAGGGAAGGACAGCGCGGTACCGCCTGCCTGGCAGGGACCCTGCACCAGGTTCAAACACGCTGAGGCTTGAAGAGCGGCATCTGTTTATGCCGGGCTTGAATTTGGTTCCGTGCCTGACAGAAGACTGGAGAACATGCCGTGTAGGCATGCTTTATGCAGGCTGGGTCTATAGGTAAATGAATATCAGGGATATTTTACACATCTGAATGCACTGTGCATAATGCTACAGGTACTGTGGCTATACTTTGGAGTGCATGTTGCCTTATCTACATCTACTGGTTGTATACAGAACATAAGCCCAACTGTTAAGTTCTCTATTAAGAGAACTGATAAATATGTGGGAGGAATGACTGAGAAAGCAAGCAACACAAGAACCAAGAGCAGAAACACTGCTAAGAGCTGCAGCCCTCTCCCAAGGTAGGGTCCAGGGTACCTGGGAACCCTTTGCACAGGACGGGTGCAGATCTCTTGTCTGTGCCAAGACCACAGGATGAATCTTGTCCAATTCCTGCATATCATAATCACATTAAGTAGCCTGTGAATGCACCTTCTTCTTCCTCTGGTCTAACATAGGTTAGTCTACATTGTGCTTGGGCTCACTGTGCTACATTTAGTCTTTTGTTTGGGTTGTGAACACGGAAATCTGGCACTGACATGAAAGCAACACACCAAATAACCAGCATCACATAAATAACCAGCATCACATAAATAACCCAAATAACTGTAATTGTTCTTGTGGCACCAAGTCTGGCAGTGTTGACACCGAACAAATTCCTTCGGCTTCTACGGATGTTTGGCTTGAATATGAATTAACTGAATCAGCCTCCATACCACAGGCTACAGAGGAAAGAGAGTGACAGAGGAACAAAACGAGCATGAACTAATATCAAGTTCACCCTCAGGCTTAAGAAAGATTGCAAACAGGCAGCACGGGGCCTCGCTGCATCTTACCCCCATTCATTTGGAGGTGCTGCATCAACGTTTCCCAGGGACTTTCACATTAGAGCTCAGGGTGGGAAATCCCAATTGATGGTAAGGCCAAATAAATGCCAAAATTAATTTAAAAAACAAATGCTGCAATAAAACCACTTATTGTAATGTAATTTCTTTTCTACTGGCATGTTGCACAGCCCAGCCAGGAGCACACTTCCTACAGGAACACCTCAAGGGCACTTTGGGAGACTTCCCTCATTCCCAACAAAAATGGCCAATAAATTATCTAGGTGTTACCACATATCATTTCTTAAAACAGGTTAGAAAGCTCTGATGGATGCAATACAGTCTCTATAGTCAAGAACTTCCAACCCAAAGTACTCCATCAGGGTATACACACAGCACAACTGACAGCAGCCTTCCTGAGGTGGCAGGTAGTGGCTACATACAGTACAAAGGAGTGGAAAAAAGATGAAATATTGACATGCCTCTGAAGTGCTGTGAGGCTACTCAGTGCCCTTGCAGATCACATAGCTTCCCTGGGTGTTAAGACATGGATACAGTAAACCCTCCAAGGACCCAGCTCCTGCTGGAAATCACACGTGCGAGGCGAGGAGCCAGCCAAACCGCTCCTGTCTCTAAATGTCCCGAGGCTTCCTGATGCACAAGCTCCCAGTGGCTGGACATCTCTGCTGTGCATCAGCTCCTCAGTGCAAGCCTTTAATTTTCTTCCCACAGCATTCAGGCTCTAAAGCCTCGTGCCAGGTATTAAAAAAAGACAACAATGTGAAGTCTGATATCACTTGGTGACTTATGTTTAAGCATCTTCATATGCGTATGTAATTCTCTGTGTGTGTGTGTGTATACATGCCTATGCACACCCTCAACAGCCTGTGTTTGCTGAGAATTGTGACACCCCCCCGCCCCCCCACCAAGCCCCACAGCCAGACCATCAAAGGAACACTGCCCCAGCCAAGCAAGGAAAGAGGTACTAAAATGACAGCCACTTTGCATTTTTAATGAGGTTTGTCTCCTACGTGTCTCTGTACCTCCGCAAAGCCCTCTCATCGCTGCTTCAAAGTCCATCTTGTTTCTCTCAGCTGATTAGGAAGTTTCGTTCCTGCCTGTCTCCCCCGTCCCTGCCTGTCCCTGTGCCCTTGGTGTCAGCACGTCCCGACAGCAGTCTCGGTGGTGCTCTCCTCTTGTACCATCTTTCCCAAAAGCCTCTACCACCGCTAACTGCTTTGTGCTGTCAGTCACCCCCAACTGCCTCTGCTCTTGCACCGTCCACTCCAGGCAGACGGGAAAGTCACTTTTTGTCAGCTCCCTGTTCCCCCCCCCAGCCCAAGAGGAGGGAGAACACGCTAAGCCCTGAGGAGTTCCTGTGCTCCCAAGTCCGTGTTTGCACCCTAACTCTGTCCCAAATCCAAACTAGGGCAAGAACAGAACACATGTCAACCCTCCCACTTAACACCCTAGTTTTCATGAATGGAAAACCTGGAAAACATGAGAGGGTGGGGAGGTGCCACATGATCTTATCCTGGCAGAAGATCCAGCTGACTGGGAGACCAAGACTTCATGGAGTTCATACAGTAAATGTGCAGAGTAAATTTAGCTATGGCCTGACAGTCTTGCTTTGCTGCTTGTAAACAGAGATAATCGCACTTCCCTAAGTCACCATGAGTGTTGAGAATAAACATAGAACTTCTTAAGGCACATCTTGGCATAAGAACAAAACTTACAGAGGCACAGAAGCCACACCAAAGCTTTGCTTAGCTTACAGAGGACATGCTCGTGGAAGGCTGATTGCTTCCCAAATGGAACAAAACCATCTTAAAGCCATAAAACGCCGGAGTACATCTAACAGTACCGGACAACCCCTCTCCTTCCTTCCACAAGGTCTTTTGACCTCTCTTTCTTCCTCTACCAGTCATTCTAACACGACCCAACAGCTGAGCTTGAGTAAATACTCTTGTACACTTTACTAATGCCAGTGCAACAAAGCCATCAATTCACTAGAATTCCTCAAGGCACGCACACACAGCTCAGCCTCCTCCTTTCATCCCAGAATCCAAGGTTTAGATGACCCTCTGTGGCTAGACAGGGTGAAAGCCCTGGGTATACATCAAATAATTCAGGAGTAGAATAAGCATCAGGAACTAAAACCAGCTGACCCCTTTGTAGTCCCCGAGTGTGACCCCTTTGTTTTCCCAGCCTTTGATGGACCAGTAAATCACTCTTCATTCCAATGGCACTGAGACTTGCAGGTTCCTATGCCAAACTCTTCAGTCAAAGAAAACTATCCAGCGGGTCAAAACAATGAAGTGTGTGGTTGTTCCTCAGCAAGGACAAGTGAGAGAACATAATAACTTTATTTAGGTTCTCTTTGTAAAGGATTGCTAATGTTGTATCAAACGATGGCTTCTAATCTATGCAGCACTGCAGCCTTACAGCAAAGGAGAAGTCTTAGTGAGCAAGCTGAATCCTTTTGGCAGGTTTATTCATTCATAACGAATTCCTTTCATTATTTAGTACAAATAAAGATATACCTTCATGAAAGGCTTCTGCTGCTCCTGCTGCTCGCACTGCTCACATTCATGTTTGATAGCTGAACAGAGAGCTAGAGCCCTTTGCCTGTTCTACCCCAGTGTGCAAGGCAGGTTCTCTTGTGAGACCGCTAATTTTTCAGAAGAACATTGGATTTTCATGCTGAATTGCATTGATGGTCCATCAGATCTTGCCTTCTGCCTCTGAACTCCACTGAGGGAGTGAAAAGAGCTTGCAGCATGTTTGGCTCATCCAGCGAAGTCAGGCACCACAGGGAGAGACTCCTTCCTGACCTCTGCAGTGATTAGATAATAACTTGAAGCATGCGATTTGATTATCCTTCTGTTAGAGCCTGAATGTGCCTCTGAGTCACCGTCCATGAGGGCACGGAGCGAACTGGGACTCTAAACAGGATTTCTGACTCTCTACTTTAATTGACCTAGGATTAAGAGGGAAGAAGTAGAGAGCCTACATATCCTTTCCCTCTGCCCATCCCTGCTCTCCTCTTAGAGCAGCACTAGTCCACCAACACACTCAAAGCCCCCAAAAGGTTTGCATGGAGCTGGGCTTCCAGAAAGACAGGCGACAGTTATCGCATCCTTCCTCCTGCTCTGTGAAGAAGGCTGCGCACAACCCAGGGTCTTACACCAGCGGTACTTTGAGCGAATGTATGAACTGGGTCCTGCTGCCCAGTTGGCAATAGGTGGTATAAAGATGTAGATTTTGTTTACAGTGCAAAATGATCTTTCTTTTCACTTCTCTGCTCTGTGTTACTGGCTGGCCCTTTGGTCCCATAGTATGGAAGACTGTGAGAGCTTGAAGCTGATCATTTGCTGTTTGATCCTTCACAGCCCTTGCACTAAGGTTAAGTAGTTTTTGCTAACTCATCTGTCCTCAAAGCTAAATAATCTTTTTCAGTATCTCCCCCACTTATAAACGTCAACAGTCAGTGCATCTTTCTCCCCCAGATTTTGCCAATGCCAGGAAAACCCGAAGCAGAAGTGTGTGTTCTGATTATGTCCAAGCCAGACACTGCAAGCGCAGAATTCGCTAGGGCAAATCACTGCAAAATAAACAGATGAGTAAGATATTCAACATTTTGCAAGCCTATAAAAAGCTGGGCTGGAACAGAGTGGGCAGGAACTAAAGGGCTGAGTGCCAATCAGGATAGCTGAGGGGTCTGTTAATTTATTCCCCAAAGATTTCCTCCTCCCTTAGGTTGTAACTAATAACACAAACTCCTATCTAATGCCGCTAATGCTATTATGCTGGAAAGCCCGAACCTGGGGAGGGAACAGGCAGTGTGTGGCAGCAGATGCCAGCAATCAGCCAAGATCAGAAGCAGAGCATGTCTCCTGGCTATGTGCATGAGATCCACATTGACTTCATTTCCATCTGCATCCCCCGTACTCTGCTCCCCCGAACCCTCCCAGTGCCTCCTCTTCCAAAACTGCTCTGTTCATGTTGAAATGATAATTGTTAATTTATTCTGCTTTTCTGGTTGCTGTGCTAACCCAGAGCTTGTGCTGCTTGGTGTCTAAGCAGCTTGTCCTGGGGATATGGTTAAACCTGCCTTTGATCAGCATTTAATCCTTCAAGGTGCTCAGGGGGCTGCAGTTTAGTTTCTATGTGAAAGCAATTAGAAAAGATGGAAAGGAAGGAACAGGACTCTCACTCTTCTCCTCCCTCCAACCCTCCCTCCCTCCGAAAGAAGCATTTATCACGGACTGGGGTGATTGTTACAGTCGGAGAAGCTGCTCTATGGGCTTGGCCCAGATCTGACAAATGTGAGAAGTGGGAACCTTGGCCATCAGGAGCCTAATCTGTCTATCTCCACAGGTAGCCCAAAGATCTGGGTTATTTTGTTCTTCAGCTAAATATAAGCTGCTTGTTAGGGACAGACGCTTATCCTCTCCTCCCTTCCCTCAAGCCTCCATCAGGGAGGACAAGCAGAGGTAGCATTTTTAACAGATGGAAGCTAAGTTCTCCAAGGGAGTCTTTCAAAGTAAATAAATAAAAAGTAACTTGTAGTTCCTACACACAGCTAAATATGTATGTTTAGATAAAGCCCAAACTGTGGGGTACAGCCATCTGCAGGGATGCAGAAGCTGCAGATGGAAAACAAGGGGAGGAGCTCAGGAAGAATTTGAGAAGGCAAGACTAGACTGGATGAGGACAGGCAACTGATGCCAAACATCCCAGAGAAAGCTACTTCGAACGGGATTCTGTTAATGCTTTGGGACAGCACCTCTATAAAAAATCCACACCTCAAGTCACTTAAAACTAAGCGGTGTGAGGTCCACATCAATACATTGCCATCACACGGGACTTCCCCCATGGGGAAACATCCATTTTAGTTGTTTACAAGAACTTGGCACTTCCAAATCAAAGAGCAGCATAGTGCCCACTTGTCACACATATTTTTGGTCTCAGACTCACAATGTAGAAGTCACAGAATGGTACTTCTTGACCTCTCTGTATGCACAGCTTGTTCATCGCAATGATCTGGCACACAATTGTTGTTATTGGCTAGATCCTGTCAAGCAAGCTCTTGGTGTCACGGAAAGGAGACAATACGGCCTCTCTACCTAGCTAAGGTGCTTCTAGAGTGCCAATCAATGTAGTTATCTAGGAAATGCATCAGCAGGATATTAAAGTCGGTTATCATTCCTCAAGTGCTGTGGTGGGTTACTCAATTTGAGATTAAAGGAATAAATCTAAATCTAAATGAAATCATAACAGGAAGGCTTTACCACTGCTACCACTTACATATGGCTTTGTTTAGTAAACTGGGATGACCTATAGCTCCTGGATTCCACTTGCTCTGCAACAGAATCGTTTTGTGCACCTGGATGAGATGCTTCTTTTCACTAAGCCTCAGCAATCTTGTGATATTTAGTTTCCTTACAAAACTCAGTTTTCAATGAAATGGAATTAATGATATTGTCCTGTTTTGGTAGGATAGTTTAGCTGGCTCTAAACACATAAATAGCTGCAAAATTGCAAATAATAATTTATCTCATTTGCACTTGCTTATGGCCACACTGTTGTAACTCTTTGTATGCTCTTATAGATTTCCACTGTGTAACAGGAGATGGAAATTAGGATTGTAACCTGCCACTCATCACATAATAAAGTACAAGTCACTCACCTCTTGTACCTAGAAAAAAATTGTAGTAGCCTTATGTAACTTTGAAGCACCAAATAAACTTCACTGCTTGACCTAAGTCACCCAAATCCTCATGCCATGGCACCATACTAAAGGGCTGCCAACTGTATGAGTAGCAAAGAAATGAAAATCCCTCAGCAGTTAAATACGTGCCTTGTTGAAACACCACACAGGAGAAACATAACATTATTCATCTGGTAAGGAAAATAAATCAGAAACATGTCAGTCCCTGTTAGCCATATGTTAAACTCTGTGAAACACCCCTTTTATCACATTTAAAGTGTGGACAATATTGATGATACAGAGTTAAGCTGGTCTTTGGTAGAACCAAACAGGTTGGAGGGGAGACCCTGCAGACAGGAGCTCCCTGCTCCGCAGCTCAGAGCTGCCTCGGGCAGGTGAGGAGCTGCCCTTTCCTTCCCTCAGCTGCTGCTCCAGGCCCTGCAGCCGTACAAGAGCTCTGGATTTCTCATCTCATGTGCTCTGCAGCCCTAAAGAAAACACTGCCTGTGCTCTCCCTCCCCTGCAAACACACAGAGCATCAGCTTCGCTATAGAAGAAGTCACTGCTACCCTATGTGTGCTATGAGAGGCACTTGAAAGAGTTAAATCAGTTTCAAAAACATGTCCCAACCCCCCTTACCTAAGCTTCAGCTTTCCTTAACCACTTTTTTCTTTCTCAGGCTTATTCAAAATGGAAAAAAATGGGTGGGTTTTTGGTTTTGTTGTTTTTTTTGTTGGGTTTTTTTTT
>JAVJGJ010000060.1:66483148-66503087 GCA_035590215.1 Microhierax caerulescens | reverse complement strand
AGGTCTGCAAGGAACATGATACCTGTCGTTTGATCTTGTCCTCTTTCGAGTTACAAAATAAGATTTTGTAATAACTGCTTGGAGTTTTGGTGTAGCATTACAATGTACCGAATGTATGATTTTTCCGAATCACAGCTCCCCTTGGATTCTCTCACAGAAAGGCTGTCACACCGGATAGACCAGGGAAGAAATTAGATCATATACAATCTGTTTCTCTCTCTTTCTTTTTTTTCAAAGACACCTGAAGCAGATAAAAAACAGAGAGAGGGTGTCAGATCCCCACTGGGTATAAGCTGGCATAGCTCTGCTACAGTCACTGAGTAGAATGAGTCAATACATTGGTACCTGCTGAGAAGTTACCCTGTGTATCTTCAAATATTAACACAGAGTCAATGTGAAGTAAAAGGGAAAGGGGCTTTCACCTCATCTGCTCAGATCTACAGCTTAATGACTGTATGACTCCCCTAACACACACGCTTTCTAAAATGAGCCTTGCCGAGTCAGAGAGGTGCTGCGGCACCCGTCTGCCCCTGCTGTCACCCTGCTCCTCCCAAGCACCCACCTTCTGCCCCAGAACGCACCTTCTCTGCTGCCATGCTCCTGTGTCGGGCAAAAACTCCCCTCTGCCAGGAGAAGGAATAAAAGTAACAGCCTAAGCAGGCTTCTAAAAATCAATTATCTACCTGCATTTTCTTTATTTACAAGTAAAATGGTCCACAATCTGCTGTTACTGATATCAGCGTGAACCTGGAAGATTGCTGTTATAGACAGCAGAACAGAACCAGGATCAGAACCAGCACTCTCCTGCTGTACCTGAACTTTCAGCATATTTTTGGCAGTATGTAATGTGCAGTCTCACTTTTTCTTGTACACATTGTACTAGATTGTGAGCACATTTGTTTAACCTTGGGAAACCATCAGAACTTTTCTTCATTAACTGTTTTATTAATATCATCCTCTGTGGGGCCAATCCATAGCTCCTTGCTTGGACAGAAGTGTCCAAAAGTCAGGTTGAGAGGAAAGCACCGTCACCTGGTACTTTGTCTGGCTGTCAGATGAGAAGAAAAATCCTACGGCATTTACACAACAGCTGAGAAACAGAGAGCGCTGCATATCTGTGGAGGTGCCTTATGCAACTTTTTATCCTCTCTCCTAGCTGCAGAAGCCAGTGAAAAGACAATTCCTCTGCTCTGGAAAGCTGGGGTTTGCAGCCTAGAACAGAGGATGACAAAGAGCAGCAGTGCTGTCCCCCTGTGACCCCACCACAAACCATACAGCACAGGCAGGACCTATGCGTTGCCCTCCACTGTGGAGGGCACCTTCCAAACTGGGTCCATTGGGTGCAGTATTTGGCCTCGCAATCTCTCCCCAGCACTGGCAGACACTTATGAACCAAACTGGAGAAACTTTGGGAATTCTCAGCTGTGTCCTACAGCAAGAGTAGTAATTCAAAGGATTGGGCGCCCCTGAAAATCTCTGGCATGGATGTGGTTATTTCTAAAAAAACAGAGTGGACTGCGATCAACAGCCTTCTGCTGGACTGGGAAAGTTTAATATGCAGACATGCTGGGCAAAGGATTAAAAAGCTTCTGCATTACATGTCAGGAATAAACACGAGGCAATCCACTTAATGCCTTTTTGTTCCTGTCACACCTACAAATGCTATTGACCACCATGGGAGATGTGCTTCTCTAGGATAAGCATTTTTTCCCATCCAAGGGGGGTTCCTCATGGTTAGACGTGATGGACCATCCTGTCTGTCCTCCCCTCCCAGCCCCTGCTTCCTCTGGCAGCATTCTGGTGCAGATTTTCTTAGATAATACAGTTGCTTTAATGTTTTCAAACTAAAGACTTCTTAAATTGAAAAATGGTCTTTTAAAAACATCAACACTTTACTTCTCAACATTTTTCATTTTTGCAACATTTTAAATGCTAATTCTTTTATCAAAAATGTTATTGGAACTGTTATCAAAATGGTTATAACTGTAGTAAAACCCCTTAGAACATGAAAAACAAACCCATTTTGAACCCTGTGAAACAGAAAAAGCATCAAAAACTCTACATTGAAAGGGGAAGCTGAAAAATATTTTCCAGCTCTTTGGAAAGGCAGGCAGTTAACTCACTCCGTGCTGTGCTCTCCCCCTCTCCTCTGCAAACGAAAGCGCTGAAATGAGGCTGTTCTTCATTCCCTTTCAACGTGGACACCACAGAGACTGAATTTCCCAGACTGCCAGCCTACCCACCTACACCCCCACCAGCCGGTGTTTCTAGGGGGCTAGCTGCACACAGTGCCCACAACTGCATGTACAAATGCCAAACTATACAGCGTAAGGACACTCTGAATGCACGGCTTGGCCCGGGCACACTTTGAAGGAAGAGATGCTGAATGCTAAGGGGTCCTGGCCACCCGCAGACCACCACTGCTGCTGCATGCACACATCAGTGGCAGCTGCTTGGGTCTCTCCCCAGAGCTTTTTAAGCTGTAGGAAGAAAGCCCAATGAACAGGAGTTAGGGATCCTACTTGCCTTTTATCTCTAAAATGCCAGTGCTAGTGAACACCTTTATGGGAAATCAGCAAAAACAAAAAGGGAGAAACTAAAACCTTCCTTAAGAAGGGAATGAAGATCTTTTTAAAGTCTAACATAATGGTGCACAGCTGTCACGAAAGCCACCGCACTCTCATCCTTCGTCTCCCCCTTGTTTAAATGCTCTCTGGGAGCACAGCCTCATGGAGGTTCAGTGTAACAACTAAAAGGGTTGTCATGTTTAATGGAGCCAATGATGGCTAAATCTCGGTCCCCAGTTAATCATCAGCTCTTGCCAGCATGGTAAAGCTGAGCATCCCAAATCTCCAGGACAGTCGTGTTAATGGAATAAGCAAAAAAGTCAAGTGAGATGCTATCTGAGCCTTCCTGATGAGACTGCAGTTTGCAGACAACCCTGGCTTATCTTAGATGATGAACTATCGGGGATAAACAGAGTGCATCAAGTCTGCTTCCCCAAGACCTTGACTTGCTGGTAGTAGGGGAATATGAATAACATCTAGGCAGCTCAATATAGAACAAATGAGGAACTGGATAAGATCGTGGTGTTAATGAATATCCACTTTAAAAATATCCCCAAATACCTAGTCCAATAACCATGCAATGCAAAGGATTAAGCTTCTGGTATGTGTTATTTTAGAACAAGTAAATTAAGGGTAAAATCAAGGGCTCCATTTTAAATGTAATGTGTTTATGCAGATACACATCGTTCCTTCTATGTGTACACTTACAACAATACTTGACTTTTACATAATCAAAAACTATTATGTATCTCAAAATGCTTCACAAAGCTGGGTCACTATTGTAATTCTCACACATAGGAGGAAACTGCAGTAAGCAGCTTGTGTAATTTGGCTAAGATTATAAAACCAAAAAATGGAAGATCCAGAAACAGATTCTCAGACCTTGCTCTCCTCCAGATCCATAAACACACAGCTGTGTACCAATGATGTTAGCAAGAAACAGTTTGGTAAGAAAAATACAGACGGAAATCTTTCAAAATGAAGACTAAATGTTGTCCCACACATCTGCGATCTCATTAAAATTGCATATTCTATTTGACACCTGACACTGAGAAACAAATTTTAAAACATCTAGTTTAGGTATGCAAATCCATAATATGTAGAGAGACAGGCAAGGATTTTTCATTTATGCAAACGTGACTGTATTATGTGTCTGAACAAAGCATTGTAACGTATTGCATTAATGTATGGTATTGCTTATCCCAAACAAATTATTGCCCGAACAGTGAATTGTTGGGGCTTTAAATGTATCTAGCTTTAAACACCGAAAAACCATGGTATGGTACCTAGCAGTGACAGTGGGACCGAGCCACGGTTCAGGCTTGCTCCGGTAGCAGATGACAGACCGGAATTTCTTGTTGCAGAATTAGTGTGGAATTTTGCAATGAAATAACCTTCATAACAGAATCAATGATACTTTACGAAGTCCACAAGCACAGCCTGGTTTGGAAAAACCTGCAGGACCAGATTCATTCCATAGTGACAGTTAACAGAATACCATGACCTTAATACTGATGTATGACACTGCCCCATTGCCTTTGAATGCTTCTCCTCGTAAACCCACTGATACAAATTTTAATTAAAAAAATCCTCTTCAATTAGAATCCCAGCTACAGAGTCATAATACAACAAGCACACAGTTTTAAGGCTAAAAACTTGAGAAGATGGTGCGGTTTAGAAAATTCGCTTCCAGAGCCCCCGTCACCTACAGCTAAGATCCAGAAATATTTCTCATTCCTCCTGCTGTTCAAGCCACACTGGACCACATAAGGGAGAAATAACAGCAACTATTTTAAGAGCCTTCTAAATGGATTAATGCTCATGTAACCCAGGCTTTCAGAATGGTTCTAATGGCATAGATGTGAGTTTTTGTTTGCATTTGTGTCTAAATCTTTTCACCACTAGCATTGGTTGAGAATTTTCCACTGAAGGTAATTCACCAGAAGTAAACTATTTATAGGAATTATTCTATATTCGGTTTTAAACAAGTTTAGGCATTTAACAATAAGGCTTTAAGTTTCATTAAGGACATGTTTTGTCTGGAAAGTTTAATAAATAAATACTTAATAAAGTTTTAACATGTCAAAGACTGAAACTCCTGTAATGATGTTGTTATACCCATGATGATCAAAGGATATAAATGAGCAAGATTTGCTTTTAGTAGACCGGCCAGTGTAAAAGGATAAAATGTAAATCATAAACCCTATTCAGATCTAGAAGTGTAAGAGCATCTTTCAAAGCTACATGCAGGTTTAGACTAATCGCTCTGAATTTATCATTGTTATCTAATAAATTAGTCAACCTGAGGGAACAGGTCGTACCTGTAGACAGGAATATGCCTACAAGTACAACGGGGGGTCTACTCTCCCCACAGGATCCACCTGTAGATCTGTGGGGAGTGCTACTAGCAATAGTAATATGCTGTCTCCATCAGTGGGACAGAGAGAGAACTAATTATTGCCTATAGGACATGAAGGAGTTCACAGGCAGCAGGACGTAAGAAGAAATGCAACATACAATAAATCAGTACTGCTATACTGAGCCCTTGATTTTTAGAGTCTAACAGTTACACGTTTTAGTTTCTAAGGTCTTCCCTTGAAACTGTTTTGAAGGACTCCCATGAGGATCGGGGCTGATAGGTTAGAGTGGTTATTTGTGAAAAATGTTCATCCACTGTTAACTGGATGTTTCTATTTATTGAGTGTCTCCGAGTTCCCCACGGTAGGCGGCAGGTTCCTCATCTCACCAGCTTCGGTCCCCCAAGGGGCTCTGCAGCGCTGGAGGACTTTGCAGCGTTGCTCCGTATTCAGGACTACGCATGTGTTAAATCCAAGGCTTTGGGTGGTTTTATTGCCAGTGACTTTTTACTCTGGTGACCAGACTATAGCCTGGTGTCCTTGAATGAATTTAGCTTCCAGTGACAAATTTGGCAAGGTTGTTGCAAAAGTAGCCCGAGGACTACAGGAATTTTAGGGAAGGAATGAGTTTTGGGAAAACATCTTTTCATGATGTTATTTTTTCCTATAAAGGCTTAATGGTTTTCTTGTATATATGTATATATGTATATATGCTTAAGTCATAAGCAAATGTATACAATGGGTGTGTTTGTGCTCAGAAAAGGGGCTGTATTATTGTTATTTTGCATCAGGTGTTTGCATGTTGTACATGAGGATATGATCTGTCATCTCCCTTGAGCAGCAGCTGTTGCAGTAAGGTACTCGGACTGACCCTCTCTGAACTCCTTGGAATAGCCAGCTACAAATTTTCAGCGTTTTGGGGGTTTGTCCCATACCACCGATGGAAAAGAAGAAATCTTGAATAAACTAGATGGGACAGCTCTTCATTCTCTGTACGCTACTCAGGTCATAGGTTACAACAACAGAGGAAAGTCCTTTCTGCCCATGCCTCAAGTTCCCTGGCATCCCTTTGCTGCTGCGGAGCCTGCCAACTGCTAGACAAATACAAGAGATCAATAAAGATTTTCATCCTGGGGTGGCACACAACACATGAACGCTCTGCACCCTACCACAGCCAAGGCTGAAACTGGGATGTGCAGGTCAGAGCTACTGCTTTAGATATGCAGGTACAGACTGTGCCAGCAAGGGAGCTGATGTGACCTCTAGCCAGCTGGGACCGCAGCGTCACCACAACTGACTCTGTCCTGATGCCAAATGTCTTCTGGTCTGTAATGGCAAAAGTAAGATCGGGCTGGTTACTCCCAAGCCTCTAGGAAATAGGTATTTCAACTCCCCATTGCCATCTGGGAGTTTAGAGCACGTAACGGTGCAGCTCTGATCTGTCTGGAGCGATAGCAGGAGGCAGGGTCGAAACAGGATCCATATCCAGAAGCTGCTGGTTCTGTATTTCTTGCTCAGACCACCCTGCCTCTTGCCCGGTGGGATATTCTTCTCTGAAAGCTGCTCCCGGGGAGGCTTAGTTTACCTGAAACCCTGAATACAGAGGACTTACTTCTACGCACTATACGCTGTAACTGAAACACTGAGTACGCGGCAGCTGCTATTTCAGGCTTGATGTCTACGCAGTTTGGAGGCAGAAGAGAAAACATTTCTGGCAGCATTTAGCACGGCTGAGGTTGGTTTTGCTACACACAAATGCAAACAAATCCAGCTTTTCTGCACAGGAATACAGAGAGGCTCTCTCACGCACGCACATATTTCCAGTCCTCAGAAGTCTCTGATGCACGTTACTGTTAGGAAAAAGAGGTATAGCTGCTACATGCACGTATTTCCCCAAATATGTCTTATTCTTCTACCTGGAAATTCTGTCTGAGGAAGCTGGAGGGTTGTGTACATGTGTCTGGCATTTCTTGTTGTCCAGTTTCCCAGTGCTTAGGCACAGGTCAGTGCTATAACGCGTGTGCAGTGAGCAGGAGGACCCGATGCGCACGCACCGTACCAACCATCTGGCCACAAAGAGTAAACCAGAAGTACGTGAGACACGTTAGATCTGAGGTACATGAATGGATTAACCGTGACGGTCAACGCTTCTGGGGAGCGTCCGACTAACTATGCCTGTGCCTCCTTCCCCTCTGCACGTATTTCCGTTAGGAAATCCGACCCAGCAGCATGGCTGTGCCACCAAGTAAAAGCAGTGTGAAAGGTGCGGTGGACCAGACGTCACCGGTACCAGGTTGGACTGCCAGGTCGGACTCTGTGCACAGCCACATTCGGATAGCCTAAGCTCTACTGGCTCCTGAAGCCTATTAATTAGGCACCCTGATGGCCTGCAGTGAAGCGGCGGAAAGCAGCAAACCCCGGGACTCCAGCAGAACTCAGGCTGTTTAAATGTGGCGACAGTTTCTGACTCAGCAAACTGCTTTCTCTTCCCCTGTCCCATTTTCTCATCTTAGAACAAGAAATAGGAAACCTGGTCGCTTGCCCTCTGTCAGTGCTACGGTGCTCTAAGAAGCTACATAAAATGCTCTGAGACAGCAATGTAAAAATAGCTGAGCAAGAAGTTAGCATGAGAAACACTTAATAATAAAGAATGGCATGTGAAATTACTATAACTAGGATAAAACTGAGACGAGTGTCCTTCTCAGTCCTTTACAGCATAAGGTGATCACCATTTGTGAGGTCAAGGAAAAAAACCCACAACCCTCCCTTGGGATATACAATTACACATATCAAAGAGGTTATTTGCGTCCATCTGTAGCATCTGGCACTGGCCATGGCCAGAGACAGAATACCAGACCAGATGGACCAATGTGTATGGAAATTCTTATCATCTTCTGTGATTAATTTCTTCCTTCAGGTTGGATATGTCTCTTCTAATTGTGCATCAACATCTAACCAAAATTGGTGCTGACATATCATTGATTGTACTGTGAGTTTATCTGCAGCTCAGCACTCTGGGACAGTTTAGTACCTTGCTTACCTCAACTTTAATGCAGGATTTCTTTATCAGTGAATTTCTACATTCACTGATACATTTTCCAAGCCTCGTCCTCAGAGATTACTGACAGAATCCATGACTCAACTGTAATTTGAACCAAAAATCTTTTTTAGTTCCTGAATCTTTGCTACTCTAAGACTGTAGTCTACAAGACTGTAGACTACAAGACTCCAAATGATTTTCTAATAGTACTGCCTTGTCCGTGAATTTATAGAACCTAGATTTGCATGGCAGGATCCTAAAACATTCCCACAAATTCTTGTGGAATGACTGCACTGTTTTTCTGTGATTCATTCAGAGATATACAGAGCAAGGATGATGTAAACAGTAAAGATAACAGAAATCTCATCTGCTACAAGAGCCATCTACCGCATTATTTTTTTCTTTGAGCATCATATAACTAATAATAATTATTTAATACTATAATTCTTTTACTGATAAATAATGTATTTTATAAATAATTAGAAACCATTAGCACTGCACCATAAAATGATGACACTGCATTGCCATATCGCAGCAGAGACTCTGCTGTGGTATTTTAAACTTCTTGACTAACCAGGACTTCTGCAAACATGGTCGAATTCAGCTACAGGAAGGCTAGTGACGAAATCAGCCGCTCTAGAAGACACATTTGAATCCAGGACCCCAGAAAGGTTACAGAAAAGGGTTGCTGTAGGATGGTCGCTCAGGCTGTGAAATGGCATAAAAGCAGAAACGAAGAGCCCCTGCAGATATGACTGCTTTGGTTTGACTCCGTACTCAGAGGGAAACAGTCTCCACACACAGCCCCTAGCCCTTCCCCGAGTCTGAACTCAGCATCCCTACGGACAAGAATTGTGCATAATCCTAAAACTCAGCAAAATCCAGATCCTGCTTCTGAAGTGAAGCAAGCTTCCCTGAGGAGAAATGCTACACATATCCGTATGTACACATGCAGGGGTGCCCCGACCAAAATACCTGCTATTCAGACACTGCATTTGAACAAACTGCTCCTCGTTGCATCCCTGTGCAGCAGGGGAGCACAGGCAGAGCAAGCATGCACCCCGAGGCACCAGTGCAGGCTGCAGCACAGCCCAGCATCCTCACCTGCCTGTCCCACTGACCTTCTCCGTAACACAAATAAAGCATCGCAGAGCTCTTCCCATGCTGAGCACGAGCAGAATCCACCCTTTCTCCCTACCTAATAAAATAATAAGAAGAATTTTTTTTTTTTTTTTTAAAAAGTGACTTGACTCTTTAGACCAGTAGGTGATAAGGTAAATGTATTTACGTCTTATTCTAGATATTAGTAAGACTTCCAAAAGCACAGGCAACGGTAAAAAACCAAACCAAACCCAACCAACCAACCAAAGAAAAGGCAAGCTAAATGGATGTTTCAATCACCACTGTAACAGGATTTGTAGAAACACATGGAACTCTTTGAAGTCTATGTCCAAGGTCATAAAATGTGTGCCTAAAAGACCACTGTAAATGGACCAGCAGCAGCACGGGGCTCTGGTGAGCAAGTTACGGACCCTGCATCCTCCCGCGGAGCACCCTGTACCTCCTCGGCTCAGAGCAAGAGGAGCCAACAGGCAGCCCTGCTGCTGAGCTCTGATGCTGCTCCCTCCTTTCTTGTTTCTTTAATGTGTTTTTCCCTCCAGCTTCAAATTGTCCACGACTTCTGTTGAGAACTACTTGGATCTTTAATGGTCCTTCTGATAATCTTTGCCTCCTTTGCTTCTGATCAAAAGCAAAGAATGGGAATTGTACTTTGACTGATTGACACTTCAGCTTAATTTCCATCTTCCTCTTCTCTCCCTCCTTTCTTCTTTCCCTCGCTAGCTGAAATCACCTCAATAATTTTGATGACAATTTTGGGTAAAAAGAATTGATTGAAGAGTTGCAGACAAGATCTAACTTGTGTCAGAAGCAGAGGACAGTGAACAGGAACACTGAAAGTAGAGGCTGGGGTGATGTGGTCAGCTCTTTGGGTCACTGGTGTAAAAATTCTCCCCAGATTTCTGGGACCAGCAAAGAGAAATGCACGTCCGTAATGCTCCTTGAAGCAGTAAACGAAACGTCACCAGCAGCAGAGGATCACTCACCCTCAGGAAGAAATGACTGAAAGAAACCACTGCATTCAGCCACACAATGGCCTTCCCCATTTTTCTAACACTGTATTCCTGGGGCAAGGACCAATACTTCTTCGCAGTACTGGCTGCATAAAAAGGCACCATTCCTTCCTCAGGACGTTACAGGGATGAATTCCCAGCACTTCATCCAAAGACAGTACCAGGAGCCATAGAGCTCTGATGGTCCCTAAATTTAAAGGACAAAAAATTCTGGCCGAAGTTCAAAAATATCTTTCAATATGTTGGCAAAGGACAACAACAAATAGGCTTTTCCTTTCAGACAGGTTATGTGATGATCCAAAGAGATTTTAAACACTCATCACACTTCTGCACTATGGCATAGAGAAATTGAAACACCTGGCAGTGTATGGTGCGCCCCTAAAATCCACCACTCGGTATTTCAGGGTGGAAGAAACAGGGAAAAAGTCTGGGAGTTCCTGTCCTCGGTTCTGTCCCATGCTGCTGCTGAGGAAAAACCTCTTCGGCATCGCTCATGGCCAAGTGGGATATGGCTTCACTGACATCAATGGCCAAAGTTCTCACCAAGGAATGCACAAAAGGCTCAGGTTTTCACATTTCTGCAAATCAGCTATCAAGTATTAATTAGCCCAGTAGGGAAGGCTGCTTGTTTTGCTGGTGTGTGTTTTCCTAATGGCCAGGCCAGCAAAAGTAGCCTGAGTCTGTGGCTTGTTAAGTAGAAACCAACATGCCTGGAATAACAATTAACCTGAAATGAAATAAGCTTAGATATACTACTGACTATAATAACTGAGCAGGATTTGCCACTCTGATCTTTGGTTACAAGATATATTCTTTTTTTCCTGAGCCAACACACATCAATTCTAGAGGACAGGCACCCACAGCACCTTACTCTGTCCCAGGCGACTACAAGCCTGGCATGCCCGTAGCGCCCAGTGTCAGAAAAGCAAAAGTCACCAGGTAAAGGGATGCTTGCAGAGCACAGACTTTTTTTTTTTTCTCCAGATTCTCCACAGGGAAAAAAAAAAAAAAAAAAAAAAAAAAAGTTTGAAAAGAAGACAGAATGCTCTGCTCTGTTTCTCTTCTTCAAGCCTGTATAAGGTGCTGAATATATTTCTCAAGGAAAATTAATTTCTTTGCCTTTTCCTTGCCTCTAATGAACTGCCTCTGAATGCATGAGGGCACAGGAAGGAAAGCAGACTCCATGGTGAGATAATAAAAAGTGAAAAGACATTCAGAGAAATCAGTATCCTACCACTGATGGAAATATGCTGGACTGCAGGCAGGGCAGCAAAATCAGGGAAACTTGGAATAGCTTCAGCATTCGTTACTTAACGGCAAAGTAAAGATGATATTGGGGGAGGAAGGGGTCCTTCTGCTATCCAACAGAGAGGCTATGAAAGCAGATGATGAGATGTAGGCCACATAAGATTTCTCTAGGTCCTGTCCAGGCCACCAGCAATCCTAAACACTGCACTCAGTGGTCACCAGTGAATGACAAACTCTGCTGTAAAAGCCCAGGACATCGTAATTATCAGTAGTATGACCAGAATGTGAGAAAAGCTAAGATGGGCTACCTTTGGACAAGCAAATCCAGAAGAACAAGCAAAGGAAAAAGGAAAATGTCAGTTTTTTACCTACTGTTCCCAAGTTCACATCAGCAGATACTAAAAGACCCACAGTACTTGTAGGTCAGAAAATGTGTCTATGTAACTACAAGCTCCAATAGTCTTTGGAGTGTAACTGTCTCATATGATCACCAGAACTCAGGGAAATTACAAAAGATGAAGTACAAGAAACTCTGAGGTTTTAATCCAATAAACCTGAGTGTTCAATCAGACACTGAGAATCTTTCCAGAGTAGAAAGCGAAGTGGAGACCTGGGTAGAACCCATGTTCTATGTATAGTCCAGGCAGCATAATAACTGAATCAAAATGAAACAGGCTAATTATCATCATCATCATCATCATCATTATAATTCTTTGAAAACACTTGCATTTCTTCAGCAGCTTCAGGTCAATTGTTTTAGTCAAATGCTCACTTGCCCTGCAGAAGGCACGTGGATCTCCAACTGTCTTGCAACATTTGCTAGCACACGTACATGCTGAAGCCAGTTTTCCCACTTGACAAAACGAGCAGTGCTGAAAGTTCTCAGTGTAAATAAAACACTGGTAGACCTGGCTTCTCCAAAGCCATGTTTATGTATGCTCCGTAGGTGAGGAGAAACTCCACAAACGACCAGAGCGCTTGGTACACAGTTGTCTGCTGTGTGTTCTCTTCCTTAACCACCCCGTAACTGCCTTCCCAACATGATTTGGGAAATTCCTGTACTCTCCTGCTGTGCCCTCATGCTATGCTTTGAAGCCTTCACCAGCAGTGGAGGCCATTTGTGCACGGAAACATCTGGTAGCTGAAACAGCAAACCTGCCGAAGCAGCTAGACAGAAACATTTCCAGACATCACCCCTGCAGCATCTCCGCTGGCGGGGTTCATTAGGCAAACCAGCCGGAGCAGGAGCAGCAGGCTGCGGTGACTGCAGGGTCCAGCTGCGACGGGGAGTCGTGAAAACCCTCTCTGGGCAGCGTAGCAGGCGAGCAAGGAACCAAAGGATTCACCAAACACATCCAAAGAATCAACTGTTGTCATCCAGCATTGATGTTAAAGACCAATCTGATGAAAAAACCCAAACTTCACCTCCCTCTCCCTTCTATTAGTTTCATCTCCTTAATCTACATATGCTGAAATTGTTCTAAATCCAGAGCCACGTTCCAGGGCCAGCATGGAGACGGATTTACTCTGCAGTTTTTAAAAGGAACCTGGACTGTTGATGAAACAGGCGAGTCAGCCTGACGGTACTCTTTTCCTGAGTCCTCTAGAAAACAAACTCTTCCCTGATTCTTTGCCATGCAGCATTCACAGAATAAGTGAAAGGTCTTTTTTTAGCAACACCTTACGTCTGATTCATTCACCGTGTCCCCTGAGCTTCTGCAGACACGAGGCCCTCTATAGTCGGTGAAACACTTTCCTGTCCTCCATCACCAAGAATGCAAAGAGATGAGAGGTGCCAAACTAAGAGACGATAAAGTAAACCTTACCACTGGATCAATTTAGTAATGTCCTTTATCAGCCTGCTATTCATGCTTAGCAACCACTATAGCTCACACCAACTCCATTTTCATTTTAATACACTATACAGAAAAGCAGCCTAAATATACATCCCCAGACCTAAAGCGTATAATCTGTAAACTACAGGAACAGGCAGATCATTTCCATTAGTTTCTTATGTAGCAAAAGCCACAATTTACACCCAAAGCATATAATTATATTCAAATTCTAAAAGACAGTGTCGGAAGTACTTTAAATTCATAGTTTGGGGGAAAGTCACTCAGGGGTATAAGCAGTTATGTTCTAATGTGCAAAAACAACACACAACACACACCGAGCACAGAAGTAATTTGTGAGAGTGGTGAGGGAGCCGTGGTGAATCACAGCCCCCTGGCTCCGGCGGCCAGCCAGGAATTCCAGCCAGCCAGCACTGCAGCCCAAATGCTCTCCTGCTCCTGCGGAAACACCAACGCTGGCGTTCGGCGCTAGAGCCTGTCCAGGCTTAAAGCCATCTGGGAAAACGTTACGGGGATGTATGTCCAGAATTTGAAGGTGTCTTGCTTGTCCTTCAAGGAGAGATGGAAGAAGGCTGCTCTCTTAAGTTGCTCTGACATCTAAAGCCCAAGAGGACTACTGGGTTTCCGTACACGTCTGTGGCTCCCTGCCAGGGATCTCAAAGCACACAGGCGCACCGGGACTGCTCACCTCACCTAGAAGGGAAACAGTTTTCTCTTCATTTCACAGATGAAGAAAAAAAGTCAGAAAGAAAGGTAATGTTTCACCAAGGTCACACAACAAATCGGCGTCACTGGTCAACAGCACGTCATTTTGTGTGCAGAGGTTACACAGAAGACATGAAAACCACCTTTTTCTCTCTAGTACAAATGACCTTTCATAGTTATCAATGCCCACCAGAATAACAGAAATGCAAAACCAAAAAACGTCTGCCAAGCAGCACAGGACTGCCATCCTGGGCAATGACGCAGGGTGCTGGTCCTCATAAGGCACAGCACATGGAAATGGAGAAAATGGAAGAATGGTCATGCCATGTACTTCCCAGACAAAACTTCTGTTTCTCACACTTAGAAGCTCCAGCTCTTTATTTAATTACCATCTGTATGGCAAACCATGGAACTTCCCCACCACCAGCTGGAGACTATCCTGTGCTGGTCAATATTCCCACCTTAGATGACCTAGGTATTTCTTCCTGCTTCTAGTGAGACCTGTGTAAGGAATCTGGAACTTCCAACAGCACAGGATGTACTAACCCAGTGACTATCGTAGCATTGTTCAAGCATGTGTTTTCATGCCGTGGCAAAAGACAAAGAAAAAAAAAAAGAAGGAAAAAAAAAAAACCCAACAAGGAAAACTGGACAGCACCTTTAAGAAAAATGTCTGCTATTTTTTAAATTTAGAAGTATTATAAAAAGTAACATTACCATTCTGCAGCATTCTGACTGCATAGCTTGTGTCACATAACCCAATATCCTTTATAACTTCAATGCATATACAAAGCATACAGCAGGATCCTTCATCTGTCTTTGAAATGCAGTCACCTCTGCAGTAGGATGTGGCAGTTTGCTTGACAAGTTGGGGCTGTATTACCCAAAAGCAGCAATGATAAAGAGAAGAAGAAACTTCTCCAGTCTAAATAAAGGAAATATAAGGAGGCAGAAAGCCCTGATCTAATTCTGACTCAGGACCAGCATTCCTACTTTTACAAAATGTGCTGTGAGATACTGAGCCAGCACAAAGTAGCTATCAATCAGAAGAGTTGGGTGATTCTTTTTTAAACACGCGTCTTAAGAGACTGTACCTTCAGCAGCATGGGTCTGAGCAATGTTTCAAATTGCACAGAGACATATATTAGATCAGAATGACAAGGTTCAACAATAACATTACATTTCCGTTCTGGATCATAAGATCACTGGGATCTCCCAGGATCGAGTACCAGGTGAACTGACTTAAGCTTCAATTTTGCAGATCAACACGAGCTATTCCAAGTTGGGAACAGGTAATACTGTGCACAGAATGAGAAGGCAAAGCACCTGATCAGCGTCTGTTTCATACAAAAGCCTGCAAAGAGAAAGTCAAATAATAACCTCTTTTTGAGGAAACAGCCTTTGCGTATGCCAGGATTGTCCTGCGTGTAACTATGGAACCCTGCGCTTTCTCAGGAGAGCTACAGAGACTCGTGTGTGTGTGTGCGTGTGCGTGTGCGTGTGTGTGCAAATCTCAGCTATGATCACTTAAACAAGGGACTAGTGAGTTTGGATGCTTACATTTCTGGATAGCCAGCTTGAGACAATTTAAGCAGACTTCACCTTTCTTTAAAAATATTAGTCATTGTTAATGTCTCTGAGGAAGGGAATGTAAACATTCAGGCATACAGAATCACTAATCTTTGCAAAAATACTAGGTTTCATTGTTGACAGGAGACTAGAGGCCAGCCACAGAAAGCAGACAGACTCCTAGCTTTTCACCTTTGCAGAACTTAACTGCAACCCTAATTTCAGCTCTGAATGAGGTTAATTTTACTGGATCACTGACTGCTCTGTATAGAACGATTTTTTCCCTTTTGTTAAAGCTCCCAACCTTTGCTTGAAGTAATCTCCTGATGATGAACAGGGAAGGTCCTGCTCGGTACTGAGGAACAGGCAGTGCCAAGGACTGGGAATTAGTTTTCTATTTTACAGAAAAGGTAGGGCTGCAGTAACAAAGACCCTTGAGATGAGGAATAGGTCACACTGGGGGAGCAGCAAGGAGTAGGACATATGTATGTAGAGAGGGTACACTGTCACAGCTGTATGTGGCAAGTTTGGTGCTGGTTTGCAGAATACCTGCCTATTTTATGGGAACACTTTTGATTTATCCAAGCATTTGTTCTTATTTTCTAATTTTAAAAAAGTCGTAAGAGATGGACATGGTTCATATAAATGACAGAACTTCTAAGAATTAACTAAGGCTTGTGAGTTACAAGACCTGGTGACTGCTGACTGCCAGTCTCACGACAAGCCTTCAATTTTTGCTGTGGCTTGTGCAACAGCCTGAGCAAGCCTAGTCCCCACAAAGTGAAAACCAAAAGAGAAATGCCCCCGTGCCTGCTGTTGCTCCCGCAGCTGCCCCTGCACAGCTGTACTCTGAAGGCTGGGGCAAGCTGCACCAAGCATCGCACGTCACCTCTGTGCATCCCTGCTCCCAATCCACTAAGGAGGGCCAGAGGAAAAAAAAAAAAAAAGAAAAAATCAGCTGGAGGAGGAAAGCAGAAACCAAATTAATTCATCACTAAGACAAAACACACACAAATCTCTTCATTTTGTCTGTCAACCAGAGGCATGCATTATTCATTCGCTGAGGCGATGAGGACATGGAAAGAGGGGCTGTGAAGCCACTGCTGCAGGCTCTGGTAAAGCAGCTGACCCAGCAGGGTGCCCAGTAGCTAAGGGGAGGCAGAAGGACTCCGCACCTGTGGACTTCCAATAAACACTGCCCCAACTTTGTTCCACAGTTGGATTTTTTCCCCTGCCTCTGTCCCACAAGCCCTTAGTGAAACAGGGGAATCATGGCTTTCCCTTGCTATTCTTCAGGCAGAAAGATTCTGCCTGTCCAGGAAGGTCCTCACATGAAAAAAAAAAAAAAAAAAAGATTTCTTCTGGCTTGCTGAAGTTCCCTGCGTGGCCAGGCTCACTGCCCTGCTGACGGGGAGCTAAACCTGTTACAAAGACTTTCTCCTTGAGAAGATGCGCTGTGCCAAGTTTTACATTTGCAGGTTGCAGCTCAGCTACCGGAAGGCAGCAGCTCGGTGATTTCAGCATTAACTCTCGTAACACCAGCACCGTAACGACGGCCGGATCGGGGCACGGTCCTGCTCAAGATAAGCCACAGAAAGGTTTTCCCACTGATTTTAAAGGCACACTAAACACAGACTCCAAACAGCTATTCACTGCTTGTGAGACACTTACTTTTCCTCTATGCTAGATACTAATCTGCTTCTTCAAACAGATTAAAATCCACTGGGATGTAGAAAAAAAAAAAAAGAAGGAAAATACAGTTGAAATATAAGACTAAGTCCCAGTGGTCAGCACTGTGGGACTGGGAGGAAACACAGCAGGGTGGCCAGGATCCTGACCTGATTCCTTCCGAAATCAGCATAAATGTAGCCACCAAGTAGGGCAGGAGTCAGAATGAATTATTTGTTTCCTTCTAGCAAAAAAAAAAAAAAAATAATAAAAATTAATCAGAATCACAGGAAACACAGGGAATGCATGGCCTTCCTGGGATCTGACTCTTCAACACTGTCACAGATCCAAATTCCAAGGGCCTCTGTCGTGCAACAGTAAAAGAAAACACAAAAATAAACCATGCATGTGTTTACAAGACCAGCTGTCTCTGTGGTCTCTTTTTCCTCTCTCTCTCCCCCTCTCCCTTAACTCATGGCCAAAGGGGGTTTCCATGCCAGCTTTGCTACATGACATGATTAGGAAAAAAAGAAAATTAAAAAAAATCTTAGGCTGGCTTATGTACCGGCCTGAGCTCCCCAAGCTCTCCATTTCCCTTGACTCCTTACTGCAATGAGGACACAGAAAAAATGCCTGTCTCTCACCGAAGTTGATAACAGCTTTTGCTCAGGGCTCTTAAATGAGGCTTTGCTGGGCTTTCAGGGCAGATGGAAAAGTCATCAAGGAGAAAAGAACTATCATTTCTTGGCCAGGAAACAGACTATGGACTTTCCTGCAGACTACTGCCTGCCTTTTACATCACGGCTAACCACTATCACATTTTGCGACATCCTTCCCTCCTTTCCTCACAAGTGACCCGCGAGACTTTGCTATCCCCTTCCACCATAGGAACACTCAGCTACAGAAGGACGTCTGTGTGGGACCAGAAGAAGAACTGGTGTCAGAAATGAGGGAGAGAACCACTTGGAAGAACGGAAGGGAGGGGAGAGCCCTGGGACAGTTGGTTGAAATGCCGCATGACATGGCTGCAGTAGGCGCTAGGAGGATGTGCTGGCAGGGCTGTGTCAGGGTTACAGGGATACAGAAACCTGGAGCGCCGCAGATAAGCACTCAGGTGACCAGCAGAGCAGTCTGAAGAGTTCAAATGGCACAGCGATGAACGTCCCTCCAATTAAGGCTATAGGTACACCGGCAGAGTTGTAGAAGGAGCTCAGTATTGCAGGTCTGAGCCAAGGCGCATTGGAGAGGGAACGAGCTCAGGAACAAAGCCAGGAGGCAGATGCTGCGGGTCACAACTGAGCACCAGCAGAGCAGGGCTGCGCTAGCAGGAGGTGCTTTGGCAGCGCTGTGGAGGGCATGGGAAAAGGGTGGCTGGGAGCACGGCGGGGCAGGTTGCCGGTGCCCTGGCAGTGCTGGAAGGGGGAGCCCAGGGAGCTGCAGAACAGCACCGCGCTGCAGAGGCAAGGGCTAGGGACCAAAGTGGCACTGGGTGACACGGGTTGAGCTGGAGGTGCGCAGCCAGGTCTGCAGACACAAGTGGCAGCATCCTGTCAGCTTATCAATCTCCCACCTCTACCCCGAAGTTCACATCCATCCCCAAAAGCCAGAGAAGCACACCCAGGCCCCACACTGGAAGGGAACCAGTGCCATGCCAGGCATCAAGACCATCTGTTAAGCACCACCCCTGTGAAACTCAGTTACGGGTTATTAATCAGCAGCAGCAGGAGCCCTGTTATTTGCAGCAATACTCAAGGACCATGCAAGAGAGTCCCTACTGTGCTGAAGTGAGGGATATGAGGGATCGGCCAGTCCCTGCCCCGAAGGGTTTCCAACAGGAATTGCTAAAGGAAAAGCAAGCTTGGGAGGCGTAGGACAGAGCTGTGTACAAGGGCAGAGACTTTAACCACCTTTCCAGTACCTCACTACGTTTGCCTAAAAGGTGGCAGAGCAGAGGTGCTGCGGGAGTCGCACCTTGGCCAGAGCTGCCCCTGACCTGCAGCCCTGCAGGGAATGGCACAGGCCCTGGCCTGCCCGCCCCTCCTGGCTGATGTGGCTGCAGGCAGAAGCCAAAGGACCAAGAAGAGAGGGGAGGGGAAGGCGGAGATGTGGGGGAGCCTCCAGGCCAGCCAGGTTCAGACCAGCTCCTGCCAGGGCGGGCAGACTCAGGAAAGCTGGGCAAGAGACAGCGCTGGGCTGGCTGCTGAGCATTGCTCAGCATTTCAGGGGCAGGATGCTGGCGGGTCACCCCACACCATCCCCTAGCACCCCCGAGCCCCTCTTCCCCTTCTCCCTCGCTGCCAGAGTAGAAACCCACTCCCTGTTATTACCTGCCACTGGGTTTCCCTGCCAGGCACCCAGCACGGAACTGGGGTAAGGAGACCTTGCCTTTTCCTTTGTACATCCCGAGCCACCCGGCAAGTTCCCCAGAGTGGGGGGTGAGCAAACCCGCAGGCAGGGCAGGGGGCAAGCAGGGCAGGGGGGTAGCAGGGCAGGGGGCAGGCAGGGCAGGGTGGTGGCAGGGCAGGGGGCAGGCAGGGCAGGGGGGTGGCAGGGCAGGGGGCAGGCAGGGCGGGCATCCCCCCACCCCAAACTACACATACCACGTCAGTGGGGCCGGAAGCCACAGAGTTGGTGCTCCCCTCCCAGAGGACCCCCGGCCCCCCAGCCTTCCCCGGGCAGGGAGGTTGGCTTTGGCAGCCCGTCTTCAGCCCTGGGCTCTGCTCAGGGAGGGGGCAGGGGAAGAAAGGGGGGTTAACGGGGAGTAGAGCTAACAGCAGGAACACGGGGGGCTGGGAGGACC
>JAVJGJ010000060.1:66461078-66473847 GCA_035590215.1 Microhierax caerulescens | reverse complement strand
GAGCTGTCGGTGCTAACTATGGTACTGTATAGTCACAGTCAATTTAGGGCATAAATGATAAAGACTAATAGTTTTGTATACAAAGTAATAATGATAATGATTGGGAATTAACCATTAGCATAAAGTGTGTTGTTAATTAACGAGTGCGGTGAAGTTTTGTTTTAGAGTTTAAAACTGGCCCGATTTATCAGTCTTGGAAATGTTCCCCTCCTAGCAGTCTGTAATTCTCTAGCAGACATACACACACACATTTTCAGTTGCAAGTTCGTGGTCTGTTATTTCGTGCCCTATCATAGAAGTGAGCTTGATTCCATCCTCTTCACAGCTATCATTTACATATTCGCAGACCTCTGCTACGTCCCTCCTCCCTAGACAAGGATATTTGCTTTATTGTCACGTAGAGATCTGTGGAGTTTAAACTGTGCACGTTATTGCTGGTTTTCTAGAGACTTTTTCCAAATATCTACATTTTCCTTGCAGTGCACCCAGGCTGGGTGCAGCCTTTTAGAGGAAGTCCCATGAGCACTGCATACAGAAGAAGAACAATTACTTCACGTATCTCATTGATGATATTCCAATTTACTTTACTTGTAAGATGTTTGTCCCTCATGCATAGAAGGAGGGCTCATAATATCACCCTGATAGCTACTTCCAGGTTTGTATTCTGTAACATGGAAAACATGGCTAAGCCCTGGTCCGTGAGTTCCTAGACCTTTTTCTCTGAGGTTTTTGAAAGGTTTTGCAAATTTCAGAAAATGCAGCTTAGGTCACTGTGGCATTACACTGGGAAGGGTAGTACAGCACCAACTACTTGTTCCCTGCTGGTATATTTAATACTGCTGAGGGCAGGCCCTGGCTTCAAGGCATGCAACACACCCACACAAACAAACCAAACGGATGGAAGCAGAACAAACTCCAGGTCCATCTGCGGCAAATGATCAGAGGACTTACTGGGACGTTCGGTCTCCAGCAGGGAAGCTCAACAAAAGCACAAACAGCGAGAATAAATGTAAGGAGCATGAACTGCTTTAAGAACATCTCTCCCCTCGTGAAGCACCTCACTCCTATCATTCCCCAGGGTCTCCAACCCCACTCCGCCCGCACAGCTCCTCCAGCACTGCAGGTCTCCCGAGACACCAGCAGTTGCCTCGTATTGTCAAATCCTCCATCCTGCCTGTGATTCAGAGTGTTTGCGCTAGCCACATGGATGCTAAAAGCCTGCTTCCTCAAACTGAACCTTCCCTTTACCCAGCACCCTCGTCTCTGAGCAAAACGGGAGGGAATTTGTGGAGGGGGAGGCTCCCAGCGGCAGTAAAACCCCACTGGAGCTGCAAACGCTGACACCAGAGCAAGTGCAGACACCAGGAATACATGGGCTTCAAGCACCAGGCAGCCGTGAAAATTGGCAAGTGGAAACAAAGAAGGGGAAGGAGCGATTCACTCCCCACTGATGGGCTGTATAGAACAGATAAGGCGTAAACTGCTCCCAGCACGGATGTACTACTTATTGGACAGGACAGACAAAAAATTCCAGCTACTCACTGTAGAAGTGCCAAGGGAAAAGCTGACGACGGGGATGCAGGGATTACATTTAAAGTAGCCAGATGCATACGAACACGTGTGCACGCACACATGCGCATACACGTATTCCTGCTTCCCTCTCAACTCTGTAGCCTCTGTCTCTCTTCCTCAAACTATCAGCCAGAGACAGCTACTGAAGAAACCAGAAAAAGGGGAAAAAAAGGAACGCCTGCATAACCCACAGATGGAGCTCACTTGAAGAATCATGTGTTTTTTGTTTTTTTTTTCTCTTCCTTCTGATCTTCTGGTTGGTCACAGAAAAGCCATCTTCACCCTGGACCAATTCATCCCTTAAGTCACCCCTTATGTTATAATTAGGTCTGCATAGTTTTAACGAGATGTCACATTTCATCCCCCTCCCCTTTTCATCAGTCAGCCAAAGTGAGCACTCAGGATGGTAACACACAGTCTGTCGTTGACTCCCCCAGGGTACTGCCAGAAGTGTGGTGGGTATTGTGAGGGTGAAAGAAATCTGAGTGGTCTTCAGGATGACTAACTCTGAATCATTTTGTTCCCGTCTTCTTCTCCCCATCTGATCTCCTCCTGCACAGAAATCAGAAGGTACCTATTCTGTGACAGCCCAAGCTACCAGAAATCCCCCAAAGAGGCAGAAAGCAGTATGTGATCAACAGAATAAACAGATACACAGGTGCTCTGCATAACACCTTTTCTCGCACTGCGATGCCTCTTACCCACCAGCAGCCCCTACACTACACGTAATCCTCCGAAATGTAGCAGCAGGCAGATAAAAAGAGGGCATCTGATATTCCTGGCTACCTGAAAACACGTTGTTCTACAAGCAGCAGAATTAAGTGAGTAGGCAATGAGGCTTCATGTTCCCCCTTTGTCACCCCCTCCCCTACAGCCACCGTATAACGTCACCACATCACCCTCAGCTCCCCCCGCATTCTCTCACACTCCCTCCTCTGATGTGCTCGGATTTTTGCCGTGTTTCCTTACCTCCCTGTAACACCTTTCCCTTCCTTCCCTCCTGCCTCGGTTGGGCCACAAAAGAGGCAGCCTGCGCTGGGGCAGGTTCAGAGCTGCCAGCCCACCAGCTGATGGACCAGCCCTTATGCCTCAGCAGGGACAAGGAACAAGTTCTGTGGGAACTCAGTATCTCCAGGGCTTCAGTGCTCCTGTGAAATGTGGTGGTTGCTGGCCAGGCGACCAAAGGGGTGACAGCCAGACAGACTGATTGCAGAAGCATCATTTCCTTAGAAAACCAGACTAAAATAACGCTGCATCGCCACGCTAGTGCAGCATGGCCTCAAGCAGCGTGACAGCTGAAGTTGCAGGTTGTCAGCTTCTCACTGTGGGCAAGAAACCTTTTGTAGGAGGAGTACCAGAGCCAAAGAGTATGGTACGAGGGCACGGGTAATTCACGTCTTAGATCTGCACCGCGTATATATGGTAATGAAGCACAGTTTCGTTAAAAGGATGACAGAAATAGCAGCACCAGAAGGAAACCTTCAAAGGTGAGTAATTCTATGCCACTTTGATCAAGCAGTACTTCCCGTTGGAAATGGGGGATTTCATCTAGTGTTGGCAACAGGACCTGGGCTGGCTAGAACACAAAGGCAGGGAGACTGCTTCTCTTCCCAGCCCACAAACACCGCTTTGGTGCAAGAGCCAACCACTCGATGGAAATTGCACGGGGAAGAGAAATAATTTATCTACTGCAGTTCGAGGTAGCAGCAAAATATTATACAAAAGTAAATCTCAAAACTAGTATGACAGCATGTTTCCAGCTTCTGGGGGGAAGGGGGAGTAGTGGCATCTGAGGGGAGCCCCCAAACCATCTGGCTATTTGTGGGTTCTCTGAGACGCTTTGATCCATCTCCAGAAATACTGCTGAGCTTTGAAGAATGTAATAATGAGATTTTAATCTAAAGAAATAGGTCCCTGAAAAACTTCTGCTTTCAACAGAGGACCATCTCATCGTTTGGTTTTGCTTTTTCCCAGCAAGCTGTATTGCAACAAATTACTCTCATTACTGGGTTTTCTTAGGTTGCTAGTTACAGGCTGAAAATAATACATATCTAGATGTTTATACCCAGCTTATTGTAGCTTAGGTTGCATAAGTCATGGTAAAAAAGTTTATAGGGTTAAAATCAGACTAGACAAAGCACTGAGACTACCCCAGGCAACAATTCCACATGTACAAGTAGGACAGCTGGCATTTAGCAGGTATTTTTACCTCCATCCATCTTCATTTTTCTCCGCCTCTATCTCCCATCTTTGTAATTGCCCATCCCATCCTGCACAGGAACACACACAGGCTCACCCACTCACTCCCATTTCTTCTCTTGCCAAGAAGAGCATCCTGCGTGGGATTCAGTCATTTGTTGTCCACAGAACTTCTGGTGTGTGCCTCTCTAAATAGGTGACATCTGGAGGAGCTAGATGCTACTTATACCCTCCTTAGCACGATCAGATGCTGCTAAAGAATGTGAACAAAATGCCTCATTTCTTAAATATCTTCTCTTCACCCCCTCTCCTTCTAACAGTTTGTGTTGTGTTTGGTTTTTTGTTTTTTTTTTCTTGGTATTAACAGTCCACTAAATATAGTGGTCATCTTTCAAAGCCGTTGTTCTCTTGTTTCGGGACACGAAAAGACCAATATAAAAGTATATACTGGTAATAATCCACTACTACTCCTGTCCAGCACTCACTTCTATAACATATTCAGTGGGGTTTAGGAAGAACGTATCACTAGAACCCAGCTGCAGAGATAGGTACACAACCCAGGTACCCATGGTGGCATTCAAGTTCTTTAATTACTAGATCCCCTCCTTCATTATTCAACAGACATCTTTATTTTTACAACAGCTAAAACAGGGGGTTCACAGACTACATAATTTCCTAGGTGTACAAATATGTTTCACTAAATGATTCTTTCTGCCTCACAAACAAATCAGGAGTCCACAATAACATGATCCTGTAAACAAAGACCAAAAGAAATGCAGAAAAGGGAAGATGCTACACTTATTTCCAGCATGCCTCAATTCTGAATGCTTGATTTTGCAACAAAACTCAAAATCACTCAGATCAGTGTTGTTGCTGGCTTTTTTAATATTCTCCCTCTCACAAATACCTATCTGTTCATGTGCATGTGTCATCTTTACTTCAATGGAGTATGCCTTCATTTAAAAAATACAGTTAGGACTATATACATGCCTCGAGTCACCCAGGCAAAAGAAACACAAACAGCCAGCAAAGTGACGGGTAGCACAGATGCACCTAAATTGATTAAATTGCTGTTGCTAGAACACACACACTGCAATCTCTTTCCCTTTTGGATTATTCAAGATACCCTGTCATTCTCCTCCAAACCTTTCCAAAGCGTTCTTGTTAGCAGGTTGAGAGAATTAAGTTAAGTTGACTCACCGATATTAATAGGTGTCTCTAATTCAATCGCAGCATGTTCAGAGAATGCCACCTGCCTTCTCTTTAAGCAAAAGATACTGAAAAACAGCCAACAGCTAAAATTAGACACACCTGTTTTAACAGTTGTTTCAGCAGCTGGACACCAGGATGTGGATCAATAAGATTTACTCACAGCTTTCTCCCCTCAGAGCCCATGGTGCGACTTGAGTGCCTCATCCCACGTTTAGAGAAATTTGTGTTGCAGGGGATAGTGTGAATGAATCAACAGAGGTCAGGGTGCTCTTCCTCCCCATTGCTGGACCTCACTACAGTGCAAGAAAAACTGCCTATTCAGTGGACTACGGGATCAAGATATACTGGTCTTGATCTAGTAGTATACAAGGGCAGGATCTTGAACCGTACATAAACCAATGCAGTGGTAAGCTGCAGGTATCATAAAACTGCAGGCTTGTGAGGTCTGTACCCTTCCGTTTGCTGCAAGGACTTGTCGTTGCTGACAATGGAACGAGGGATTCCTGCCAATTTTTTCTATTACTGATCTTGGAGTAATTCAGGTAACAAGCAAAACCCACTTCCCCAGCATCTAAAGCACAGCTGTCCCACCAGTTGTCTTCAAGTTCAACGTGCAGCTCCACTGCAGAAACCTATGTCATGGTGGAAAACACTGAGATGTTATAAAAGAACTGACGGTAAAGTAAGAGACAAAAATCAATTAGATCTTACTGAAATTACACTTTAAGCACTAGCTGGAGCTGCTTCCAAGCTTCTATATCTGACTAAGTTGCTTGAGAATCCCACTATCTTGTCCTGAAGGGAAGATGCTATTTCCTAAAGTGACTGTATTTCACAATCTAGTCCTGTTTGCCTTTTTCCCCTCAGGCAAAATTGGTTTATACACTGTTGTCCAGAGCCGTTTATTCCCAACCCAGTGACAACCCCTCTGGTGTCATTGTGGGACCAAGTGGTAAACAGGCTCAGTGAGATGCTCTGTACTGTGAAGGAGTATGCAATAACAGGAGCTCCATGAACTTGCGCTGCAACTAAGAAAAAGACACCAAGAGAATCCTCAAGCCAGTTCTCAAAGTAGCAATAGGCCTTGCACTCTCAGAGTTCCCATATAATCAGAAGCCATATAATCAAAATAAAAGAGAAGTCAACACCTCCCAGAGCATGCGCTCACCTGTGCGCTCCCCTGGGACGGGCACCTGTGTTTGCAAAGAAAAGGAACGGGCACATTCACGCATAGAGACCCGGACCGGTACACGCACATCTACGGAGATCGTACATAAATACAAAGCGGTATGGCAGCACACAGCTGCTCCACACAGCTCGGCAGCCAGGGGAGCAGCTGCCTCAGAGCACGCTGCAGTCGTCCGGCTCCCGTCAAACACACCCCACATTTTCTCTTTCAAACGGAAAAAAAGGAGAGAGACGGCGTGGTTGGCAAAGCCAGTAATAAACTCTTGTCAAGAGCATTTCTGATGGGATCTAAAGGCGCTTGGAGAAATGGGGCCACCACAGTCAAACTGCACAAACTGAACTCAAGAGCAGTGACGACAAAGAGAGATGGTGACACGGAGGCTTTTCCCCTCTTCCTGGAAAATAATGAACAAACCCTTCAGAGTGATGACTCTGTTACACCTGCTGGCCCTGCGCTCAACTCTGTATTAGACAGAAGGTCTCCTATCTTCCCTCAGATTAAACGTGCCTAGTAAAAAGCGATCAGAGATTGGCACTATAATTACCTTTCCTCATTAGAAAGCAAGCCCTGGACCTGACTGAATATGACTTCTCCGTCAAGGCCCTTTTTGGGCTGTAATAGGACTCAGCCAACAGCAACGGGCACAACGCTTCATGTGAACAAAACAAAGCAACATATCAAGTAATCTTGTCTTTTTATTTGCTTTTTCTAAGCCTGCTGAGTGAGGTGGGAAGGTGCCAAATTCCTTTTTAACTTGTATAAATGCATCTAAATGTCACAGAAGAGCCTTGTTAAGTGAAAAGTTTTCCAAATGTTTTCTCTCCTGTATCTAAAATGGATTGCTCTTTTTTTTTTTTTTTTCCCCTTCTTTTTCAATTACAAAAGGCACACCCTCTCAGACCACTGCCCTTCACTGTTGGTGGGGCAGCTGGCTGCGGTGCCCCATGGCTGAGCCCCCCTGCTCTCCTGCAGCAGCATCCACCGTAGCGTGGGGCACAGCTCTGTCTGGGGAAGCCAGGGAGGAGGGTGAGCACGTAGGTAACCACAAGGCTGGAAACTCCTCCAGCTAGGGCATGAGCAGACCTCAGGCACTTTTCTGTGACAGAACAGATGGGCTCCTCCATTCTTTTAAAATGCATCTGAAGCATACTCGTTGCTTCGGTTCTTTTCTGTTACTGTGAGCTTGAAGCCGGTGTCTAACCCTCGAGAGCTGTGACTGCAGCATTGCCACAGCACGGGCAGTGCCGAGACCTTGCAGATGCTGCAGCCAGGACAGCTTGGTTCAAAAAGTGGGAACGGCTCAAGCTTCCACACTGGTGCTCATACAGATGTGACTCTTGTAGGTATAGCAGGCTGAGAGAGATGGGTGGTGTGGTAAATCGTTACGGCGGCTGCGTGACAGCAGAGGAGGCAGGCAGCACTGGCTAGCCTACGAAGTGGAGAACTGGGGAGAACCGCACAGTCCGACTGGGCTTGGTGGCCTCAGTGAATCAGCTCCTTCCCTGTCAGTACAGCCAGCCGTGGTCCTTTCATCGTCCCAAAGGTCACTCCTATTTCCTCCGTCTGGCTCATTCCTTGGTGTTCTCAGTTAAAAAAAAAAAAAAAAAAAGAAGTATAAAACAGATCACTGGACTATAGATTGCATTTCTGATTTTACCAGAAAGATGTCGGGAGGAGCATCCCATTTTGTTCTGCTGTCAAATATAGGGTTCCCAGAAATTATCACATCCTATAGTCTGTTCAACAACGCATGCTGCAGAACAGTGTTCCTGTGCAGCAGCAGGAGCAGAACCGTGTTAAGGCATTACAGTATCCTGCACCACTGTCAAGTGAGATGTGTGGTCCCAAAATGGTATGGCATTTAATCAGACAAAACTTATTCTCCAAGTCATTATATAATCTACAAGAACACTGCAACTAAGAGCAGTGTCAGCCACCAAATTTAGGAGAGCTGGCATTGCAGAAGGGGAACCTCGGCATCACTGCAAAGGTACCCTCTGCAAGCCACCCCTGCACGTGATTCCACTGCAACCTACTCCATCCTCGGGATCCTTCCGACACTCAAGAGGGTCCTTTACACTGGAAAAATGAAGTCTCACAGGTCATTTTCCTTTTTCACCATCTGCCACGGTCTACCCATTCCCAAGCAGAAATGTAGGACTTTCCAGGCTGCAAGCCAGAAGCTCAGACTAGTGAAACTACCAGCTTTTCCAGTCCAAAGCTGGGAACTGGCCCCTCCAGTGCAGAAAAAGTGTTGGGTTTTTTTTAATTATCATTATTTTTTTTTAGCACTGCAGCATTTGTTTTATTTGCCGTTTCCTTTTGGATTTGGGGAACCAGAAAGGAAAACCGGGGGTGTGTTTTCATGATTTCATCTGTAATAGCTAGAAAATTTATTCTCAGAAAAAAATAAATGAGCAGATACAATGACATGCCGTGTGCCTGCAGGAGCTCAGATTTTAAGATACACATCAGACAACGGTGGCCTCAAAATTAAATTATGCATTAGCAATAAAAAGACATCTCACATTTAAAAACGAGCCAGGATTCTTTATCAGTAAATATTTCAAAATCTCTGTTCTGCAGAAGAGTGTCCAGGTGTTTGCCAGGCAGATGTAACAGAATGCTACTTCACTGGAGCAGTGTTTAATTGCTGTGATTATTTAAATATGCATTTATTTGCCTTTGGATCGAAAAAATAAAAAGCTAAAGTCGAGTTGTTTTGTGGCCCCACTGCTAGTTCCTAGCACCTAGGTAAATGTACCACCTCATCTAGGCAGAACTGGGGTAGGCGGCAGCGCTCGCCTTTGCACTGCTTTGACTTTCCTAAAACTAACCTTCCCCCGGAAATCTGACTGCTTCTGTCTTGCCTCTCCTGTCATCACCCACCTCTTTCCCTTTTCTTTTTCCTTTCCTTGTCTCCCTGTTTTATGGGCTACAATGGGACAAGGAGCAAGAGCAGGACAAGGACAAGGAGCAAGGACCTGCACAGCCCTCCTGCTTTACCTTGCTGCTGGTGGCGCTTCTCCATTTCGGGAAACGCTCCCACTTCACTCCTGCTGCCTGGCCCCTTGTTTGCATGAGGATAAACTACGCAGCCACACTACCTCTCCTCTCCTGCAATACCACAGTCTGCTGATGAGCCCGAGTGGTTTTAAACAGGGTTGCGCTTTCTCCCATGCCCTCTTGCAAGCTTGGCGCTCTGCCAGGCGGCTGCAGGATGGATGCACTGCATGCTGAGTGTCCCCCGCACCGCAGGCCAACACGAGCTCCGAGGGGGAGGCACAGCCAAGCTCCTTGCAGCTAAAGCCTTGGCAAAAAGAACGAGCTCTCCTGCTGCCTTGAAAATGATGGACGTACACAGAGGCTGTGCACAACCTACAGCCATATGATCCCCCATGCTGTCCCCTGGAACCCTGTGCACAAAATAAATTGCCACGCAAGGAAACACGCACAGGAGCACTGACCTGAACGCTACCTGGAACAAGCAGCAACGTAAAAAGTAAAGTAACGCCCCTGCACACGATCAGCCTTTGCTGGTAGGGTGTGTTTTTAAGTCTACACATTCATATATTAGATTCATGGCTGGCATATTCAAGGGGATGGCAGGAGATAACGTGGATTTTCTCAATAGGACTAAAAGCTTTTACAGTGGTTCAGTGCTTCTTGGGAAAAATAACCGTTTCTCCCACAGATCTCAAAAGATAGCAGGTTCCAGTCTTTCTGGAAATGGTGGCAACAGTCCTTCTTCCGATGCTTCTACTCTAAAAGGAATCCTGTAATATTATATGTATTTTCTCACCTTCTAGGACTTAACCAGATCAAATATGCTCGACCACCTGATGAGAGGGAAATGTTGGGTTGTTGGTTTTTTTCCCCAACTGTAAAATCTTATACCTGAGAGAAAAGTTGACGTCACCTCCAGCAGGAGAGACGGAACTACAAAAACTATGCCGTTCAACCTCAGCAGTCCCCTTGCAAAAAAAAAAAAAAAAAAAAAAAGAACCCATGGCCAGTGTGATCCCAGCAGCCCGCGTAGCATTCACCTCCATGATGTCCTCAAGCAAGAGGTAGGCATTTATAGTAAATCACATACTAAATACAATTTGTGGCCTGCTAGCAATGAGAAGGCACGCTGCTGCTGAAGGTTAAGGATCAGCACAGTTTTGTTGTGCCAGACATTCAAGTAAACCTCTGCTTTTCCTGGGGAAACAGCCCGGCGCGATTACGTAGTACCACTGATGCCTCGTTTTCTGTATACTCGCTAATTGGGCCTGTTAACAGATTTCATCGCAGTCACAAATATTGGTATAAACAAACATCTGGCTATATTCAACTAAGTTTTCCAAAGTTTTGTAAATCCCTCATCAGCTGCAGAAAGAACTGGGGTTTGCTGGTTAGTGACGTACGCCGGATTTGTGCAGAACACCCAGCGACACAGCGGCTGCAAGAACAGACCGCAGGCTCTGCTGCCCCAGAGCTACTGCCTTAGCTGCAGAAACCTCATCTCCCAAAACTGAGTGGCACGTGAAAACCCCGCCATGCTCGCAGCAGCTCTGGGTCTATTCAGTACAGCAGCAGAACACTCAGCGTTATTCTGCAATGAACACGTAACCCAGAAAACGCACAAAAATACCGGTCCAAAATCCGCAACTCCACAAAAAAAAAAACCAAAAAAAACCACAACAAAAAAAACAACCCTGTGTACTGCATAGGAATGGTTTATATTTGTCCAATGAATGGTATCAAAGTATTCTGAAGGGTTTCAGTGCCACAAAGTACATCAAAAGCAAAAGCGAGTGACCTCCAGCTTGCAGAGCGTAGGGCTGAGGCAGCGGGGGACAGAACAGACCCTCGGGGTGGAGCAGTCCCTGCCCCAGCCATTCCGTCTGATTCTCTCCCACCCTACTAACGGCAGCCACTGTTATTTTTAATATTGTTGATTTCCAGGCATAACTTCTGGCACAAATACAGCATAAAAGCAGTCCCTGGCTCTCCTGCGTGTTATGTTTTGATACAGCCTCTAATTACGTGATCACGCGCTTCTTTCTTGGACGTGCCCTTTCCTTCATTCAACACACGGGAGGAATAACGCCGTGAAGGTGTCGTTACCTGCTACTACGTTTTATCTTCATTGCTCCATCTGTGGCCCCTTCTCCTGCACGGTGTGCTAACCCCGCTCTGAAGAGTAATTCATTTCCATATGGGCTTTTCTGTGGTGCCGCTCAGCAGAGCACTGGACTGTTTTGCAAAAACTAATTACTTTGGACAACACCTTTCTGAGGTGATAGGCTCATTTTACAAATGTATTGCTCAGGAACAGGGGAATTAAGTCAAAATGCCCGCTAGTATTGAATGTGCAATTTCAGATGGGAAATTCTGGCTACACAGAGTGCTTAGCACCTTATAGCTTTTTCCACATTTGAAGCACGTTTAGTGCTGACTTAATTGCTGTTTTCAGGGCTCAATATTGTTTCCATCCAAGCTATACGATCTCAAGTTGGGGACCGGAACACACGGAACACATAACTCAGGGACAGCCTGAGAAAAAAATTGATTTTAGTAACTTACCCAGCGTCATACCATGCCCCTGGGGAAGCGAGAAGGATGGACAGAAGAAGATGCCCTTAACTGATGCTTTGCTCAAGAGGGCTCCCTCCCTTGTAAGAATCCCCCACCTCTGTCACCACACATGAAGTGGGCATCCTATGCACAAGGCAGTCGTTTTGAAAGGAGATGCCGAGTTTATGCCAGAAGCTCTTTTTTTTTTTGTGCACGGCATAGGGAGAAAGTCATAGGGAGGACATAACGAATAAAGATGTTACCCAAGATTGGACCATAAAGCCCACGCCAAAGGAGCACAAGGTTCACTGACACTAATTTTTAACTGCTTGATTTCGGATTGTCCTCTGTCCTTTCAGATTTGTTAAATATGGAAAGTTGTGGGGTTTATATAAGTATTTATGTATAGATAAATAGATTGGTAAATACAGACATACAAACACATACATATACACATAAAAACACAGCATTCTTTGAAACTTACTTAAACTTTGAGTTCCTTTTGATTTAGAGGGATGTGACCATATCCACCAGCATTTCTGTTTTACATTTTTTATTGAACAAATCTAGAACTGAAAACTAGATTTCCTTCAAATTCCCCTACCTGCACGATGCAAGGAAATGAAAATGCCTGTCAGCAAAAGTAATGTGTTTAATACCATGCCAGCCCTAAACATCAGTAGAGATTTCTGTGTATTGCAGATAATTCTATCACCAAGCCATATTGCTCTGTGATGTGCTTTTATCTTTGCTGTAGGATAATATCAATATTTCAAGCATGAGCAAAATAATGTTTTATGAGATTGATGTGGGAAAATACAGTGACAAGTACATAAAAAAGGGCAGAGAAAAATGCCAGGTAGTCATCATAAATGCCTTCCATTCCCACCAGAATTTGTCTAGCTTATCCAATTCTAATCAACAAGTTGAGGTCCACTGGGGCCCCAGTGACTTTGATTACATTTCCAGTGACAAAGAAGAACAGCAAGCAAAAGAGAGCATAGATAATGGGATGGGGAGGCTGTCACCTACATC
>JAVJGJ010000060.1:66432266-66455143 GCA_035590215.1 Microhierax caerulescens | reverse complement strand
CAGCAACATCCCTTGTTTGCTGGTGGGTCCTGCTGCATTGTAGGAAAGCATCGGAGGTGGAAGGCGCCTGTATGGAGTCCCCTACGGCAAGTCGCAGAAACTGCTGAAGAAGGTGAATTGAGTCAGCTGGCAGAGGAGAAAGCCATCCAGCTGGCTTTAGACATTGCTGAACGAGAAAAACGGCCAGTGCTTTATCTCTGCACTGACTCATGGATGGTGGCACGTGCCCTGCGGGGGTGGTTGCAGCGATGGAAGCAAAGCAACTGGCAGCACAGAGGTAAACCCATGTGGGCTGCTGCATTGTCGCGAGGTATTGCTGCCCAGGTGGAGAACCTGGTTGTGAAGGTACATCACATAGATGTTCACGTGCCCAAGAGTCGAGACACTAAAGAACATCAAAACAACCAACAGGTGGATCAAGCTGCTAAGGCTGAACTGCCTTAGGTGGATCTGGACTGGCAACAGAAGTGTGAATTACTTACAGCTCGGTGGGCCCACGACACCTCAGGCCATCAAGGAAGAGATACCACATATAGGTGGGCTTTCGACTGAGGGGTGGGCTTGGCCACCGACACTATCTACAAGTCACTCATGAATGTGAAACGTGTGCTGCTACCAAGCAAGCCAAGGGGTCAAAGGCTCTTTGGTATGGAGGACGATGGATGAAATACAAATACGGGGGAGGCCTGGCAGACTGACTATCTCGTACGCCAACAAATGCGCCAAAACAAGCGGCATGTACTTATAATGGTGGGATCAACCGCCGGACAGTGGTCATGTCCTCATGACAATTTGTGTGCAAACACATTTATATATATTTACGTCAATGTAAATAACTCCATGAGCTTTACAGAGGTAGGATTCTTTTTCTCCCCCGAAGTATGAAAACACAGCACATTTTACATTCATTTATTCTTTACCTAAATAATAAATAGTTGGTATTTTGATATAATCTGGTCTTAACTCAGTATACAAAGACAGTACACTATCAGGATTTAAAGCTGCTTCAGGAAATTAAGATCTCAAGCTTATAAACACATTTACTTTTTCATAGGCTTTCCTCTTCAACTTGTTTGTTGCTTCCAAAAAATACAACCAAACCCAATAACATATTATTATTTCCTAGCTGGATGCTATGAGCACTGCATCAAAGCTGTAGATTTCACAGGGTGAGGGTTGTTTTTTGTTTTGGGTTGGGTTTTTTTTGTTGTTTTCTTTTTTTTTTTTTTTTAAATCAAGTTGATTTTGAACTTAAAACTATGTATAATTAAGCACTGCACTTGTGGATTCTCTTTGAGTGCTGACCCAGATGAGCACTGCTCCTCAGCTCTGCACTGCTGCTCTGCCGTTGTGTCACAACTCATCTCTAACTCTTCCATCTGTGAGTTATTCATTGCCTCTCCTCCTGCTTGGCTGCTGGCTGTTTGTAAGTTAAACTCCACTGTCACAGCATTCACCAGCTTCCCTGAAAGAGGGTCTAAATTTGCAGAATAAAATGCTGAAGTGGCACAAGCACTCCCTACAATGGGAAAAACAAAAAATACCCCATCTCAGAAACAGCAGAGTTACTGTGGCTATTTTAAAGTATTTCAACTTGGGGCTATTCTAAGTGTCACCATTTGATGCAGCCATTTTGGACTCTTAGCAGGCAGGAAGGCACAAACTAGCTTACTAAGAATCATTTGCAAATATGATGATAAAGTCCTGCCTTGCAATATATTGGAAACGCAATCACCACCAGTAGGCAGTTTAGCTTCCTGCAGCTTCAGAAAGCCTGTACGTAACTAAGTGACCGGAGGCTGAAAATCCCTAGGCATCTTATAGCCCTACTCTGTCCGAAATAAGCCCTAGGGACCAGCTCCTCAGGTATAAGTCATCATATTCCCATTGCCTTTGGGAAGTCCTTCCAATTTATACCAGCTGAGGAATCAACTTTTATATGCGTAGTGTCCATAATTCTCTTCCGACGATACCTTGAATAAAATGAGACTGATAAAAACTAATAAAAGTGCATGAGGACATGAAAAGGAAGTGAGTCCTGCTCTGCCTCATACCAGTAAGAACCTGGAAAAGGCAGAGCTTGGAAAAGTGGCTTCAGATCCACCCCACTACACAGAGCAAAACCTGGCCAAGGCAACCTCCAGGATCAGGAGCACAGCTCTTGGTCCATTTTCTTATCTCGGTTACGCTTTCTTCCTGACCTTGGGTAAGTTGATTAACCTTTCTTTTCTAAGTTTCTCTAACTGTGGCATGACTCTGTACCTCCTGTAGAGGTTGTGGTGCTTAATTGGCCAATATCTCTCCAACACTTGAAGTGCTTTGGATGAAATATGTTGTGCAAGAGAAATAATTGAAGTCAATGGAGCTGTGACAACTGACACTAGCGGAGGACCTTCCCCCTGGTGTTTAATAGGATCAGAAGGAGGCTTAGTTGAAATGACAGGAAGCCAGAGAGACATTTGGTGCTAATAAGATCATAAATGAGTCAAAGGGGTTACTATTTGCTGTGGTGCTACTCAGCATTTTTCATCTTCCAGGCACTCTATCAGCATCCATTAATTCTCAGACCTCCCCTTAAACAGAGATCTGTAATATGTCTCCCATTATACAGATAAGAAAAATCAGGCAGACGTTCTGTAGGATAAGTCATATCAGCCAAGACATGAGAAATCAAATTTGAGCACCTGGCTCCTAAACCTGTTCTCAGGGCTCCCTCTTTCCAGCACTGCTCTGTTACATATATATGTCCTCATCTTTCAGTTACGAAAGCCCATCCCCTGCTCCTTTCTCTGTGAGCATCGCTGCCTAATTCCCCATTAGATACTGTTCAGACGCTCCTCCATAAACTTCCCAAGGCTCGCAGACAGAAAGCGAAGCTGAGGGGAATGCTGTTGGTCCAAGCAGCTCTCCTTGTCCCGACAGCCCCTCTCCCCAGGCACCGAGAGGGAAGTAACAGTATTTGCCCTTGTGAGTGTTCCCCATTGCTCACTATCAGTCCCGCAGAGCACCTGGCGCTCCACTGCACCGTTCTCAGGAACGGTTATTCGAATGCGCCAGGACAGGGTCTGCCGCTTCAGACCGCCTACTGCTCGCTGCAGGAAGAAATTCATGACCTGCTTAAGCCCCTAGGAAAAATGATTGTCATTACTTCAGCTCTCGAAGACGCGTGCCGTTAGAGGATGCATGGCTGAGTTATGGAAGTGTGATGGCCAAATCCTGCTCTTCGCAGGGAGCCCAGCCGCAGCTGCACGGCTCTGCTTCCACCCCCCTCTGCCATGGGTGCCAGGCCAGGCTTTTGGGTGCTCAGTCTGACTACCTGCCTCCGGGGGAGTCTCCACAGATTAGTTTCTACGTAGAGGAAATATCTGGATGTGAATCAGTGCCCTACTTGAAAATACAGAAGTATCACGGCGTGCCTGCGTGCTGCTGTGCTCAAGTGTTCCAGCAGATGGAAGAGTAACGTGAAATGGGACAAATTATTCAACTGTTATAATGTTATAAATCTGCCACAATCCCAGATAACGTAGTTTACTTTATAATAAAGACTTCCGCTGCTGTTTACAGCCACCACACTACAGCAATATTAGGGGTAATTACTCTTGAATGCTAAAGGCATTTTTTTTTTTTTTTTTTTAAGTGTTATACGTTGTATTTACACTCTTTGGAAAGCAGAGCTTTGGCTACATTAGCTCTACTTAAACAATAGCCCAAAATGTGAGGAAGGAGAAAATATAAAACACTAACCAATCCAACCTCAGCACTTACTTTTGATAACACCACAACGAGCCACAACTGCACGTTATCCCCTGGCTGTCTTGGCACAAGGGAAGTAAGCTTTTTTTTCCCCTTTCAAAAGCAAAAAAACCCCCCACTTTAAATTGCAATAAAAGTGCAAATTTTGGCCCAGATTAAATGTGAGGGAATATGGAAGTAAAATGCATGTGTGTGACTCGATAATAACTTCTTTTTACAGAACAGAAAGGTAAAGAAGCATGCGTACTTGCGCTTACTGACACTCGCATGCCTTGATGGTGCCATGACATTTCAGGTGCATCTCTATTTTACATACTGGAGAGACACAGCACATCAGACCCACAAACTATAAAGTTCTTCCTAACCAGATGAGATGGCAGGCACAGTTACCAAAAAAAATTCTAGGAAAAAAAAACCCCGTTATTATTTCTGTCCTCTTCTGTGCTCTTTGCTTACTAAAATTCAAGAACCTAACATCTGAATCAAATATCTAAACACACTGAGTATCACTTCTTACAACACAAGTGAGCTCCCTGATAAAAGTTAATCTCAAAGCCAACAGACAGGGTTCAGCTGGCATGGACTCTGACACTGACTCCCCATATAACCATAGGAAAATCTCTTATTTCTTCTGTTTCTCCACTGGGAGCTAGTAGAGTCAACTCATTAACATGCATAAATATGATCTAAGACCATCAGACAGAGAGTCTTAAAGAAAAAACACCGTCGTTATAGATTTACATTAAATTAAGGTGGGCAGGCAGAGTCACACTAGCTGACACAGCAGGGAGATCTGTGACAAGTAGATGAACAGAATCACAACAGCTAAAACTTCAGAGGCTTTGTGCAAAACTACAGGTGAAAGCAATGACATGTTTCATTCAGAGCCTTGCTCAGAGCTCATCTCCTAATACTGTTTGTCTGAAAAAAAACAGAAGAGAGAGAAGGTAGCAATTACCATTGGGGAAAACATAAAAGATGACTGCTGCGTGTGTGCCAGGCATTGGGGAAAATTACTACTTTGTCTTTAGCACAGAGATGAGATTGTCCCTACAGCCAAACAGAAGCGACATTGTAAATGCAAAGTCCAGCTGTATTCAACAAGAAAAGGTGAGAAATTCAGCTGGATCAGAAACAGGGCCATTCGCGAGCCGTTTTGGACGGGGAAGTTTTGCTAACAGCCCAGGCTGCACGCAGCAGTTCCGCAGTCACTTGGAAGCGATGGCAGTGCCATCCCGGCTTTGGGAGCTCTAGCAGGTTAGTGACGTGAATTACCTAGGATGGTGATGGGAAGCTGAGTGGTCACAAGCAGAAGGGAGGTAGTCTCCGTTGGCACCGGGCTTTTTGGATGTATTTAGATGGAGGATAGCTCTGTGCTGCCAAATGGAGAGAGCGCACTTTCCACTTTGGGAATAGCTTCCAGGATTTTCCTTTTCCTTGGCAGCGCTGATCTGAAAGTCTATAATGATCCAGTGGGCACGTCCCAAACAAAATGATGGCTTATTTGGTATGTGAGCTTTTCACACTTAGTCCTGGAATTCTCTGCATGACTGCTGGCTGGGAGGGAAAGACCTTGACAGCCAAAAAAAAAAAAAACCAAAAAAAGAAAAAGAAAATGCAGCATAAAACCCCAAGGGAAATGGGGCTAGACTGCAATGAGAAAAAGGAATAAATAAATGGGAAGCAGCGAACAAGCAGCACTTAAGTCTGTGTGAGGTTAACACTAACCACTTACTTCAAGCTAAATAAATGCTGCCTGGGGATTGCGATTAGAGCAGGCAGCTCAGGGGAGGCAGCGGCTCCTCAAAGCTGGAGCTGGGAGGACGCTCTGGAAGCCTGGCAGCCTGGTGTGCATTTTTGAGCCCTAGCCCCATCTGACCAAAGGGAACATGATGTTCACAATAAGGGTGAAAGCACTCCACTCCCCTATCGCATCTATCTAATGCGGTGCCATCACGCTGCCAAGCCTGTGCAGAGATGTCATGTCATTCTGTCACATTACCATCAGGGAGTCTTAGTGTGACTGGAGATGTCACGTGTCCTGTCCAAACTGACCACCTCGTGCAGGCAACAGCTTGAAATGCCTCCTTGCCACTTTGCAGTCCCAGCTTAGAGACAAATGAGCAAGCAGTCAAATGCAGATCCAAATCCTCTTCTGAATACTCTGCCTCTTAGAGCACTTCTGCTTTTCTAGAAGCAGGTATTGGATAAAACTGCTCAGGCACAACCCACAGCCAGAAGTAGCAGCCAAATTATTCATTTACTTGTTCTGATTCTTATTACAACCTACCTCCAGGTATGTAATCAGGCTTTTATTCACCTAACTGCTTTATTCTCTAACAAGCTATTCATCTGAAGAGTTTTCACTGCAGGATTTCCACTGTAAGGATCTTTTTTGTTTGTTAGAGAAGGAATTCGCTGCTTCAGTGCAATGCTTGTGCTCATTAAAAATAATTTCTCAGTGACTTTGGTTCCAGTAGCTCTTCAGTCATATTAGAGGCCCTGCTGCAGCATTAGCTCCACGGAACATGCTAAAGACCAGCAGGGAAAATGAAAGGGAGAGGAGAAAACAAGAAGCTGGAAGGGCAAGGCAGATTGCTGGCAAATTGTAAGCAAGCCCAGACATGCTGCTGCACACTGGGGTACTGATCCGTGCAGCCCTGGGAAGTGTTTTTGACCATAAACTCAGGCTGTACCCTCACAAGAATCTCTCCCCCACTCCCAGATACAGTTCTCAGTGAGGCAGGAGAGCAAATACACACTCTTCCCCACGCCTTTCCCCCTTACGCCATCCCTGGCTTTCTTCCTTTACTGCCACATCTTCCGTGCTCGCTGCAGATGCTTTGAAACTTGCTTTCTGAGCGTAGGCTCTCCGCTCTTTAGGGAAATTTGGTACAGAAGGAGCCCGTGGTTTGTATCAGCAAATTCACGGGCACGAGCACATCGCCCCAGAGAGATGGCATGTTCAGCTGCCAGCAAGTTTCCTTCAGCAACTTTGCTTTTGGAGCAGAAATCTCCCTCACCAGAAAGTTGTGTGTGTGTGCAGCGTGGGGCAGGCCTGCAGCAGCCTCCCCTGGTACGGTACGTAACGTCAATTGACAACTTTCAGCGTAGCTCCCTGTTTTCACATAAATAAGAGAGCTGGCACAGTCTGGACGTGAAGAAAGATTATTTCAAGATGCAAAGCATGTTAATCTCCTCTCTTGTGACTTAAGCACAGGTACCAGTCAATGATCTATTTCTAATACACCACGTAAATAATGAGTCATATTAATCAGTGGAGCATCAGCTCAGACAAATACAGGAAGACGCAATGTACTACTCTTCATTCAGTGGGCCAATTTCACCTACGATGTAAGTCATAAGCCTTCCTGAGGCTCTTCCTCGGTTGAATACAACATTGGTTTTTTTTAAAAAATAGTGTACAGACCCTTAGTGCAAACGTGCAGATTGCTTCAGGGAATTAATGATAGTACAATGGCATCTACTCCCCTTTAAGCAGCAGAACAGGAGGAGTACGGTAGCCTCTACTGGACACAGGAAAAATAATGTGACTGGTCACTGTTCAGCCTAAGGGAACGTACAAAGAGATCCCACAAGAAACTGATTTTCTTGTTTAGAGGGGGAATATTGCTCTAACCTGAAGAGTCTCTGTGCCACAAACCTCACTGCCCGAGGTGAAAATTAGAGACATAAAACTACTGGGGTTATCCTGCAGGGGGACGATGTGTGTGTGCTGCAGGGGGATTGAACGAGACTTTCTAGACCTTTTCCACCTTCAATCTTATTGAAAAGAGCTGTCCGAGTCACTGTGGCTACAGAACTTCCTAGGAAGACAAGGGGATATAAATTTGAGCCTCCAGGTTTGAGTGGCTCCTGTCAGTGTTCCCTTTTGACTGCTTTGTTCCTCTGCTGCATCTCCGGAGTGCTTTGATTCACTTCTGCCTTCCTGCTCCTGGCACTGGTAGGTGAGAAATGGCTCTTCCACCTGCTCTTAAAGCCCTGAGGAAATTCTGCAGTCTGTTTTATCTCTAATATCTGTTCAACTGCTGTAATTGGGTTGTTTCAGGATGGATGAAGCAAGAACTGAGAAATGGTTATCCATGAGTTACTGAAAGGAGAAAATGCAATCAAAATCCAAGACTTGAAGTTAAATTCTTAGACACTCCCCTCTCTTCCGAAATCTCATCTGTAACGTGTCAGCACAACAGCTGGTGTGAGAGTGCAAAACATATTGGGAGACTGTCTGTGCTCCTCAGACTGGTCCAAAGGTGATGATGATAACCTTAGAAAGCATCTTTCACCAGGAAGGGAAAGGGGTAGTTTTTCCATTCAACAAAAGATGGAATTAAAGCAAAGAGAATGTGAAATGAGGAGGCCAGCATCAAAGAGCAATCAAAGGCTGAACTGAAAGTACAAACAGATCTTCTAGGTGTCAGGCCAGTACCCTCTCCCAGAAGGTGTGCTTTATAAAGCACTTAAAAGAAAAATCTATAGACTGATAAAAAAAAAAAAAAAAAAAAGGACATCCTCACAGGACTGTGGACAACAGTCAGCAAGGATGCACTGGAAACCCCTTTTCCTAAATGGGACTAGTGCCAGCCCTTGAATATACGAATACCTGGAAAGAAACAACCACGAACTCATAGCACTCATGTAAGAGAAAGTCTCATAAACCAGTCTGTCACTCCTACTTATCCTTTACCGATTGCAACACGGCTTCTAGCGAGACTTGCCAAGAACAAATGAGTCACCAGCCCATTGGGGTAACCATTGCATGGTGCCCAAGACTCAAACTGCCTGACTTTTGGTACCTGAGGCAGCACAGTGAGCAGCATCACAGTTCTGCTGGCCAGGACTCATCCACCCTCACGTAAGCCTCTACAGCTGGGAGGGTCAGCCAGGTTTCCCTCAGAGTCAATAGGGGCATTTAGATGTCCATTTCAGATAAAGGGTAGATACCAAGCCCACACCCTCCTACGCTGAATCTCAGGCTGCAAATCAAAATCTGAATGTGTATCAGCAAACAGATACCTACACATCCTTTACTGAACCGAGCCTCAAGCCAAGAGCTGAGAAATGAGAAGTCAGAAAGATTCATGAAAAATTCAAGCAGTAAGAGCTAAAATGAAAGGTTATGGGGAGTCCTCCGTAGTGTCAAAGGGGAAGCTTGTGTGCCACGAAGACCAGCTATGGCAACATGGTCCTTCAGATACGTAGCTATGTTCCCCTGTATTGATGCATACTGCCAGGAGCAAAATGGAGCAGACTCCACACCGTGCTCCGCCAGGATGTTTGTCACATTCACAGGACATGCAATGTAGCTAATACAATAGGTCAACATAGAGGCTGGGTTTTAAGTTAAATCCCATGACCCCAAATCCAGACCAATTCCAACATGAGACCGTTGGAACTCTAGGACACAGACTTCAGCCAGCATTGAGTGCAGGGGCTTAGTCTGGCAAACCCAGCTCTTTCTCATGAATTCAGTGAAGACAAGGCTGTTAGCAATGACTAATCAGAACAGTCTCTTAGGAGAAAAAGAGAGTTTAATTACCTTCGTATACTATTCAGTGACTTGTGTAGACATACCACACACTGAAAGATACGTGACAACGTGGGTGCCGCAGTTCCTACCATCACGAGCTCGGGACGGCCACGTTAGTCATGAGTTTGATTCCTGTCTCCCTCCTTTCTGAAGTGCATTAGCTGCTATGGAAACAGTGCCATTAGGATGGGCAGGGCTTTCTGACACCCAGGTGAACCCCATACTTGTGCTAAACGATCTATCCCCTAAGCAGAGCTCTAGCTAGGTCTAACCATGGCATATTAACTAGTCCCGGTCCATCACACACGGTCTGAAGTGCATTTCTGTACAAAGAAGGTAATTCACAGAGACTTCACAGTTCATTTCCCTCCTCTGGACCCGTGGTGGGCTTCTTATACCCTATAATGTCATGAAAACAGCAAACTGCACAGCACATGCAGCTGCAATGATTGGCAATCTGATATATAGTTAAGGGAGTTTGAGGAATACCTCCCTGCTCCAAAAATGTAAGACTGTAACCCCTCTGCTGAATTACAATCGCAATTTAATTAATTTTTTATGCTTTTTACAATTCTCCTTTTGAAAGGAGGCTGCAAGAAATGCTACCTCCTCAACTGGATCGAGAGACTTACAGAGAAGCCAGACTTTTACATCCTCTTGTTAAACACCGCTTACTAAAAGACTAAGATAAAAATGCAATAAAAATCTGTCTTCAGGAAAAAAAAAGAAAAAAAAAAAAGCAGCTCTCTTCAATTAAGGGGCCTATCAAATTCCATAATCTGAATGAATTTTTTTACAGAGGAACAATGAAACAAGAACCTCCCTGCTCAATCAAATCAATGCCTCATCTGTTCCTGTATCTAAATGTGACAACTGCTGAATGTTTTGAGCAAGATGTAACCGATTCCCTTTCTGCTACTGCCACTCATTGCAGTCCTACTGCACTACAGCCTGGTTGTTACACCTCTCCTGATCCCAGTCTGCAATCACTGTCAGGAAAAGCTTCAAATGCTTTGACATACTGACCAGATTCCAGAAGACCTAGAAAACCATTAAATAATAATAAAACCAAAAATTGTAGTAAATAACGCTTTTCCAAACAGGAGTGTGCTTGTGATCTATTTAACTTCCCCTCGTCTTTAATAACTACAGAATAAATTCTGAGATATCACAAGGGAAGCAACTGTCTGGATCTCTCATGCAAGCCCAGAAGCGTCTGAAAGATCTTTGCTTTAACAACCAGTCCTACACTATTGTGGAGACCCAAAAGACTTGGAAAATTGCAGGGAAGCTTCTAAAACAAGAAGCGTGTAGAATTCACCTTACCACATTTGCCACAGCATTCAAACTCTGAAATATCATTTTTGCTTTTCTGGAAAGAAGCAGAAAATGCTGCCAGCATCTCAAAGAATATGCAAGCCTCAGTTTACCAATTAATTCTGAACAGCACCCTTCTGTGACTGAAGAAGGGTTTTCTTCTTCTCTGAAATAAGGGAGTCAAATTAGGTATTAATAATGTACCCATAGTCAATTAGACTTGATTGGTTGAAGTCTGCCACTCTGCTCAAATAGTTAACTGAAAAACAGAATGGAGGAATATCATGTGGCTATTAACTTTTAGCAAACCGCAGTAAGAGAAGTCTGAAGGTGTAACAACACCTGAACTGCACATTGCGGTGAAGAAGTGAGGACTTGGCAAGCTAAAGCCTTGGGCTCCCCCCTGCAATAAACAGTAGTAATGCTACATGTTTGGAAAAAGGACAACTAACCACAGCAAAATAGACATGTGCATGCTTTGATTTTTTTCTTCTTAGCTAGAAAATTTCCAATACTGCCTTTGAAATGCTAGCAATCTGTCATGTTTTGACAAGGCTGTTCTGTCTACTATTTCTTGTTAAGCAGAAACAAAAAGGAGTCCGTCTCTGGTGGGGGCCTTACACATCTTTAGCCTTGCTAAAGGCTAAACAGCAGTAACAAACAGGGGCTGCGAAGCCAAATAGTTCATCAAAGACCAGTGGAGCTGCACAGCTCTCCCCTGAACACTAGTCAAGTCCAACGGCTGAGTACTAAGAATTAAAATCCCAAAAGGACTGTAAAAAGGTCAGAGGCGCAACATGCCTGTGGAGCTGTGACAGATGGTTACTACATCCCCGTGACCACACACACAATTCTCAGTCACATCAGCAGGTACCTTGTTTACCTGAGACTCTTGTAACTGGAAGGAAACAACGATATATTCTTCAGGAGACTGCTGACCTAATTACAACAGTTTTCAGCCTCTTCAGTTTGTACACAGTCAAACATTCTTGGGCTTCTCTTGAAGATCTCTGTATAACGATTTTAAGCCAAAAAGACTATAGGCTTGCTTTTCTTAGTTACTTTCTTATATAGCTTAGATGTAGTCCACCCACCTCCGTAAGTCTAAACCGAATGGCATTCCAGTAGAACTTTTCCACACCTTACTATCAAATCCACCAACTTAAAATAAAAAGGCAGTTTATTGATAAATTTTCATAGTAGCAATCGCTGCTTTGAAGATGCTTCCACATTCTGTTCACTTTAATCTCCAGCATGAGTGCAACGTGCCACCACATGGTGGTATTTGCGTTGCACCCCACGAGGCTAAGACAATATTCCGACGCCTGGATGCTGTGGGCTGACCTTGCAAGATAAGATACTCCTGAGCAACCCTGCAGCAACTGTAGGATGAGTGGATCTACTTTTGCCTCTATCTCTCGGTATCCTAGAGCTACGTGGCGCTCACAGGGTTGGGAAGAAAGTCTGCAGAGCTAATGGTTGCAATTTGGCAGGGTTTCTCTTTGTTTCACTTTCTAAGCTTGCTTGCTGAGGCGGCACTAATTGCAGAATGAGGCTTTAGCTCAGGGGGCCTCACAGGCAGAGCCGCCTACTCCTGAAGCTTCATTCCCTGATTTGTGACCTTGGAACAGCAGGGACACGGGACAAGAGGGAACGCGTCCGACAGTTGTTGCAGTGAGGATGGCAGAGCGGCCTGAGGGTTCAGGACATAGATCCTGTCCTCGGCTCTATTTTCTGCTGGATGTCAGCTGTGGACATCTCACAAAACCTTTCCTTGGACTGGAGTTTGTCTCATAATGGCGATCATCCAGTGCTTTGAGATATTTGGAAGACAGAAAGTGCAAAAACATTTTGTAGCATTTCATTATTAAATATAGGACTAGACAAACACGTCTGAATTTTGTTATTATTCAGATAGATAAATATAGAGCTGGTTGCACTGAGTCCCTTCTGTGTTTTCCTTCTGTGAATATTATAGCAAGTGACAAGTAATGTGGAATGAGAAAAAATGGAAAAAAGAGGTAAAACAAAGATCTTTAAACTTTTATCAGAAACTGTTCCCAGATCTTTGATTGTGTTAGCTTATTTGCACTTGAGGCCTGACTTGTCTTACAGAAAAAAAACACAATGCGATTTTACAGTAAAAATAATAATAATATTTTTTTTAAATTACTATTTATTACTATTAGGTCCACTGAGTTCTCCTATAGTCAAATCCCTGAGTAGCTTCCTCCTAAGTGGCATCTGAAGAACCTTCTTTTCTCTCCAAGGAACCAGTATTCTGCGTAGCAATACAAAAATAAATCACATCACACCACACTTCCATAGGTAACTGAAGACAGCAATGGTAGCAGGAGCCGCTGCTAAGGTACAAACTGAACGGGGGAGTCAAACCCCAAAAGCTTAAGGAGAACCGCACAAACGCAAGAGACAAACGGGACCTAACTGATCCCAGTGAGAACGAGAGGCAACATCTCTCCAGAATGGCAGAAAAAGGCACAGAGGAGTCCATCTCCAAGCAAAACAAGTTCGAACTTCCAAGTGCTCTTCTTTTGGTTCGATCCTCCCCAGCTTCCTCTGTGACCCCTACTCATGACACAGGGGTAAACCGGTAAACACATGGCACATAGCCCTTAACTCAATGGATTCTAAGTCCAGCACCTCAGTACCAGTGGTAGTGTCTTACTGCCTTCTGGAGACACGGGAGGACCTAAATGACTTCCCCGTGTATTTGACAAAAAAACAAAAAAAACCCACACACACACACAAAAAAAAACAAACAACAAACAAAAACCCCACAAACCCAAAACAAACAAACCCCCACCACCAAACAACAAAACAAAACCAAAAAAAACCAAGGGAAAAGTTATGCTGTAGTGTTTGTCCTTTAGACAACTGGTAGGGTCAGTCGCAACAAAAAAACCCCAAACATATAAAAGGCTGATTTTTGGAGACTCATGCTGAACCCCAAAATGTAGTTGTGCACCTTGCAGGGGGAAAATGTTGTGTACTTTTATCACTAGCACCTTCCAAATTCCCCTACCGGGAGCGATGGGAGAATTATACCGACTTCACAGTAAGCAGAAGTCAACTTTCAAAGCAGTTTTACATCAATAGAGGCAGGTGGGAAGAGGTGAAGATGCTGAGGGGAGAGGACACTGTGTTCGAATAACACAAGAGATAATGTCCAGTCTTACCTCTTTTCTTTCAGAACGGTTATAAACATTACAGATATTAAAATAACAGCAATGGAAATGCAGAGAAAGAGACTAGGAAAAAAGATACACGAGTACAAAACACTGTTATACACAACAGCCACACTGTGACCAAGAGGTCAAAAAAGGAAGAGGAACACAGAAGGACTTCTGATTTTTTTGCTTGATCTGCCTTATCTTTGCCAGTTCATCTTCAGCAAGTCATTTAGGTGTCTTCTCTACCTCCTATTGATGGTTTACAAAAGCGGCAAAAATAATTTGAGGTGGTTTGAGTTTTCCAGAGAAGAAGTGCTGCATATGAGCAGTGTGTTATATTTACTATTAATCCATAGGGCTTGCAAAAAAAAAAAACAACAACAAACAAACCCCCAACCAACCAAACAAACCCAAACAAACAAAAAAAAAACCCCAAAAAACAACCAAAACCAAACAAATCAAGTCCTTCTTAGGAATAAGGAGTGTAGGACTGGGCTATAGTCCTGGAAATGCTCACAATAGGTATTTCTAAGGATGTTAATTTATGGACCACTTCTATAGAGCTGTTGATGTAGATGATATTCTTGAGAGAAAAGAGAGTCTTGCAAGAAAACTCTAAGAGCATCTGGTGAAAAAGCCAGAATTGCAAGTGCTCCTGAAATGAGAGCTTGTTTACAGAGTCACATGGCATCTCACGATAGCATCTTGCAATTTTATTTTTTTTTTACTGTATGTCACTTGATTATAAAGAGCCTTTATAAATCCAAACAGAAGCAAGTTTAGAGCAGTTAGTAGTCCAAAATTAAACAACCCCCCTTCCCTCTTATTGACAAAGACATGTATATTTTTATCTCCAAGTGTTTCCACTTCACAATTGTGACCAAGAAAAATCTATAGCCTGACAATGCAGTCCTGGCATCTGCTGCTGAAGGAAGCCAGCTCCTCCCTGACATCTTCAGTGATTACCGAATGGCTCTTCCTAAGCATCTTCCAACGTTTACATTATATGAAAATATATAATATGTTATTATGCAATAACATATAATAGTATATAATAATGTAGTACATAACAATATATAATTCTATTATACTAGAAATAAAAGTAATACTACTAACTTCCACTGTGGCATGAGAATCAATTGAAGACGTACCATTATCGCAGAATTTGCACTCAATGTTTTGCATTAAGATGATTAATACTGAAAAATGGCAAAGAAAATTTCAGTATCAGAGCTTCTTCCCATGAATAGATGGGATTTCATCTAGAAAAGCACATTACACTTGTGATTCCCGTCATAAACATATACCAGTAGCTGTACAGGACAAGTACGGGCTTAGCAAACACACGGCACTGCTCTGGCTGCACGACTGCGTGCTCAGAGTTGTCAGTGTCAAACACATCAGTCCTGTTCAACGCAGATACTGCCTTCACCATTAGAGTTTCCAAGCATTTGAAGTGAAAGGCTTCTTTCCTCTTTTCCTTACATTTTTTAATGTAAGGATTTTGTTGAGATACTTGCTAAAGCGCCCAGTCACCACACAACGAGTGTTCACTATTGTCTCTGTTTCAGCAAGGTTAAGCGTGCTGTCGTCACAGCAGATTGCCTTGGTGGGAACTGTCACCTTAATCTGTGCTGTCCCCACCCGTTGATCATCTCTGCCTGTCATCTCTCAACTTAGTTTCAGACTAGTATCTCTTTGGGAAAGTGATCACATCTTTGCAACATGTCTTACCTAGTCACTAGTGTAAGGCAGCTGCAGCATGAATAAAGAAAGAGTTGTCAAAAATGAACAGAAGCATAGAGCTTCACTGGCCATAGCAGTCATCTCTGAAACCCTAAGCTTCCCAGCTTGATGCATGCCACAGAGCGATCCGTTTCTCGATAATAAAGTTCACATTTTGGCATGAAGAGTTTTGGATGGTGTTGGCATTTGTCCACCTAGGAGGTACCAGCCACTAGATTATATAAGGACCAAAGATAAAATTAGATTGAGAACAATGTGTAACATCTTCTACAGCACAATGACTCACATTCACACATAAGACTGTCAAGCTGGAACACAGTCACAGAGAGTGTAAAAACAAGGCTGCAGTAAAAAGTACCTCTCCAGATACTTTTGTTGAAAATATGGAGAAAACTAAAGGGAGCTAGGGGCACACTAGTGCTCGCCAGCCTCCTGACGCCACAGCCACAGAGATTCTCAAACCACAGCAGAGAAATAGTATTACCTCCTTTCCTACACTTTCCAAATCACCAAGCTGAAAGAATTCATGGGGAAAACTATGACAAAACAAAAATTAAATATCCCTAAGAGAAGTCTCAGCAGAACCTATTCAGGAGGTGAAGCCTCTCCCTGTAATGACATGTCAGTTCATACAGAGACTCCACGCTGCCCTATTCATACATCCCAGCTTAGCAGAGACTGGAAAATGTAGGATTCTGTACAATTCTACTACTCAGAAAAAAGTGTATTGCTGTCACTGTGGTACACACAAACAAGAGAGGTGAGTAGATTTATCTGTCCACAACCATCCCTTCTCCTCCTTCATTTCAACTTCCCATGAAGGCGGCAACATTGCTGATTCTCATTTCACTGCAGCCTCCGTCCAGATAATCGTTGCACAGCTTTACTCATCAACTCATGGAACCAGAGGAAAGACAGGCCATTTTGGGCTTCTAGTCTGGTATTACCAGCCAGAGTCCACAATCACTCATGTTTTATAATTCATCAGAAAATTGTCCTTGAAACAATTGCTGGGTCCTAACTGATGGCAATGCCTACGGCAAATATTGTGGGGAACCACCTCCTGAGCACTGTCAACATCTCTCCATGAATAGGTTCAGAAGCTGTCTCCCAACTACCGCCAAGAGCTATCAAAAGATGTGATCCAACACTAGCACCCACCTGCTGTCACCTCGCAGCACGCCTGGGCAAAGCCACTTCCTAACCCCTCTTGATGCCAGCCAGGTCACTTGTCTTTAAATTAGTGATAACAGGAACAAAGTCACAACAAACTTTTCCTTCCATAACAGCTAATATGTTCTTTATAATCTGTGTTCTTTATGACTTTATCTCACAATCAGCAAGCACGTTATTCTGTACCTTATCCTAGGATAGCAGGGAATGCCTGCAACATGTGGGAGTTACAGCACTGTACACCAATGAATGCATAATTATCCAGCAGTTTTGTCCAAGCCTGAATAAACCACCAGTAAAAATACCCCCACTTGTACGTGGTGGATCTTACTGCCATGGGATTTCCCCCCTGCCATATTCAGCTGAAGCTTCCTTAAGATTTCTCTTTTCCATTGTTGTACCTTCTTTTGCTCTGGTTCACTGTAAGCAACACTTCTCGCTCCTTGATTTTAAATAATTATCTCATCCCTACTTAGTCACAAATTAGTCAAGTTGTACATATTTAGTTTGTCATATAAATTCACATGCAACTCCTCGACTCCCTTAGGAGATGTGAATAGCAAAGAATGCTTTTAGTGGAAGGAGAAAAATGACAGATTGTCCCTCAATGTGTGTGTGTGTATATACTCACATACACTGTATGTTCTGGCACATGGTAGGGTGTATTTACTGTATGAGGCCATATGCTTGAAGAATTGGAACAGAGGAAAAAAGGGAATTTTTGAGTATTACATGTCTAGTTTACATATCGTCAAATAGACTCTAAATATATAGGGGAAACGGAGTTCATGAGTTTCACAATTCCTACAGGACAGACCATCACACAGAAAGATCAGCGAGGGTTCGGGAGTCAGATTTACAAAGGAAGAAGGTACAACGCTCCTTATCCATATGAAGACGTATCACTGCCTTTTCAGCTTTTCAGTAAACCTCTCTTAAAACTCTGCGCGTGCCAAATGTAACAGAAGCATTATCATAATCCTTGCATCACATGTGGATTTACTGGACCGAGTTTCCACACTGCGTCACGTCATACAAGTACGTCCAGAGTCAACTTGATGCTTTGCGTGCAAGTGTAAACACATTCAAAGGATGAAACACAGAGTTAAAAGGCTTTTTCAATCTAACAGAAAACAGAGTAAAAAGAAGAATTAGCTGAGTGCTGGAAACTGAAGCAAAGTAAATGCTTAGGAGAAAATAGGGCTCAATACCTTCCGAGTTTGAAGATGTAGATTATGCTTGTAATCAGAAGAGATTTAAATATTCAGAAAGAGAAACTTGCATCAATGCTTTCATACCTTTTGCTGCCTGTTGGTTTTTGGGTTTGAGGCTTATTTTATTCTTATTTGTTATTACAAGACAGAAATAGCCACATTTTGTGACATTTCCTCCCATTCACTAGAGTTTAAGTCGAGAGAGAAGAGACTAGTTCATCAACAGCAATAGTTAAGGTTATGGCCACAATTAATGCATTTGTGCCTGTTTGTCTATGTCAAGTCTTGCCTTGTGAACTCATCATTAAAACAAGAACGGGGGCAATGGTTTTCCTGGGGAAATACCACACAAGAACCGGACCTCATCTTTAGGCTTTTTAGGTATATAAAGAATTAAGACATACTCTTTTCAACTTATGCACCATCTTCTCTGGAACATCCTAACATACTGAATTACATAGCACCATTGTGAAATGACCAGCTCTCTCATTTTGTTAAGTTATTCTATTAAATTGACAGTTGTGAATAACTCAAGTTACAAGAAAACAATTAAATTTATTTTAGTCTAGCAAACTATGTCAATAAAAGACTTAATTGCACATCAAATCATGCTCTCCTCTTCAAAAAAAGTCCCAAAACCACAGCTGCTTTAATAAGTGAACTTAAAAACAAGGATTTTCATGAAGAACAGATTAGAAGCTCTGGTTCTTTCTTGGAAACTTACTCTTAAATTGTAATGGCACTAGGGATCAACTATACAATTTATTTCCTTATACTTCAGTTAACTGTTGCCTACAGACCGCCTCCATAGCCTTGATAGACCTCATTTCTATTCCAGACTGGCCACTGATTCTTCATGAAACCTGAAGTTTCTTCCCCTTCCACCACTCTGGTTTCCCTTCTTCTCAAATACAAGTATGACAATTTGGTATCTACCCCAGAGGGATTCTGAGTATTAATTCTCAGATGACGTTATCTGAGTTGTGATACTTGGGTGGAAACCATGAATGATTAGCAGATGTTTCTAGTACAGTGACAACTTCTTACATTTTAAAATCTAACCTTTTTGTGTGAAAGAAAAAAAAAAAAAAAGAAGATGAAGAAGAAACACCTCTTGGTTTCTACCGCAGACCTTAGATTGTGACTAGATTTTAACCTTCAAGATTCTTTGAACTTTATTGTGCAGGCAAAGAAGATGGAGAGCAGGGTCTGGAAAAGAATCTGAAATTCACAGAGAACTTCTTCTCTGCCTTCCTTCTTAAAAGCCACTTCAGACCTGTAGCATTGACCCCTACTAACCATCATTATGGCACTTTGCCCCACTGGTTAGAAAAGGTTGTTTCCGAGTGTGCTGAGCAAGTAGAGCCTCCAGCCAGCCTGTGCAGAGGCAGGACTCAATGCATAACGTGAAACAAACAGCAGCAACGACAGGACAAAAAGGATTTTGACAGAGAAAGATTGATGGTGGCAAATGGAGAAGTGTCACAAAGCCAACCCAGACTCCAAAGCCACATTTGTCATCTGTGGCACTTTCTCCCTAGTGCAGGCTGCTTGTCAAAGGGACTAGTTCAAGTGCCCAGCAAGCGAGGAGATGTGGAGGTGAAGAAGTGAAGACATCATTCTTCATTACTCACTTCAGAAAGGGGGAAAGGAAAATAGGAAAGAGTTGACCACAGTACAGTCTTGATTAATTACCAAACTCGGCAGTGACGGTGGAAGCCAGAGGATGAATTTTGTTGCTATATACGCACAGCGCAAACACAACTTCCCTGAGAACCATCACCTCAATGAGGCATTTGTGCCTGGATCCCGAAGGCTGCAGGCTGAAAACACAGACCTGCAGAACCAGCCAGCCCCTCTTCCCTCTGCACTGCATTTGTCCGCTTCTGCCGGACAAATCTCACAGACCGACCGGTGGTAGCTTTGGCCGTACACTAAGTAATATGTTGCCTATGGGGTTGCCAATACGCACGTGGCACGTACAGACCATGAGAACAATTTTGTTCCGTGAAACTGAAATGGCTGAAAAGAGGATTTAAATACTTTGCAAGTGTAAATCACATGCAATTGTGTTGCTTTCCCTCTAGCTGACCTCTGCCCTAAAGGTTGGTGAGGACTTCGGTTGACAAACCTATCTGTATTGCTAAAGTTGCCAATAACCGATCTCTCCTTATACGTCATTTAAAATAATTTAGAGTGCAATTATGCTAGAAAAGCAGCTCAGTTAAAATGCCATTATGGGTCTCATATAATGTACGCTTAGCATTCAAGGAAAAAAAATGTTCTTTTTTTCCTTTCCTAATTGCCAACCTTGTAAACGCAGCCTGTGATCTGAAGTTTACACTTTTCCAGCTCATACATCACCCGAAATAAAGAATGCACTTTTGGACTTTTTAAACAATTCTATAAAAAACATGTAAGCCATGAAAAAAGATGTATCACTTTTCTCTCAGAGTTCTGGTAACTTTAATAAGAGTGAAAAATATTCCAAATACACCTTAATTTCTATATCCTGTAGCTCAAATTCTGCAGTCAGAAAGGATTAAAAATTGTTTCCATTATTATTTGAGTTTGAGATCATATCCCACCAGGTTTCAATCACAGTGGCAGCTGCTGGAAACCACTTCTCCCACATTCATTAGCAGCAGAATGGCTTTCAACAGTGGTTGAGCGAGGATTAGACCAACTGATGACAATCACCACTAAACATCAGGTCACTTTCCCAGTACGTACACAGTGCAAACATCTAGATGCCCAGGGCTGGTGAAGGACTCTGAAGTACGAGTCTCTGCAGTGCCCAGAACAGAGGACTCAAAACCAGAGAACCTGGACTGTGAGCACTGTATTTACATAGTCCCTGGAAGAAGGGATTTCTGAGCTTAACAGAAATTCAAAATCTCAATAGGTATAGGGGGTCTAAAAAGCATGTCGACCAGTATCACCTTTCCCATTCTCGGTCACAGCACCCTCCACACTACCAAGCTGCAACAAGGTCTCTTACCATCTCATCCCAGTGCCTCTGCTGCCGTCTCACCTCATCCAGGGCCCACTCTCTCCTCTCTCTGCTTCTTCCTCGGCTGCTCCCCCTTCACTGGCTCTCAACCCCTTACCAGAACCAGCCACACCTGCACCTTATCTACATCGACCAACCCGCCGCCCCTGAAGCCAGCCCACAGCTGTGTATTATCAATGCGAATTAACCCAGCTTCATTCCTCTAGGATTCTCCTTCCAGCCCATCATCTCCACCTGAGGAGTCAGGAACAAGGAAGCCCAAAAAGCTCAGACAACAGAAAACTATGCACTCATTCAGCACAGCGTGTACACGGGAGCAGAGTAGGAGACCTCATAGTAAAATTTCACCAGAAAAAGCAGGTGTGTGCGGTGTCCCAGCCTAAGCAGAGTTACCAGTATCCCTGAAGCTGCACTTTAAACACCAAAGCGCTTTTGTGGATCCTGACCACAACCTTTTGGAACCGAGACTTCCCACCTGCCTGTTAGCAGAATATTTCACAACCTTCAATATATGCATCTTCCCAGACCAGGAGGCACACAACTGAGCCCTACAATAAAGCCAGGAAAGAAAGCAGCGGACAGAAGAGCATCTTTTCCTGAATGCCACGAACCAGCTGTATCCAAGCAGCAACAGTCAGTAGTAGTACATCTGGAGAGCAGGGACCAACAGCTGTACATGGGTACCACAACACTGCTGCGAGGAGAGGAGCACATAATCTCCACACAGATCCGCTCTACACGTTCCAGAGACACCAGTTGTGTGGAGCTGGGCCAGCGCACCCTGCGCCGTGCTCGGCTGTGCGGCACGGAACAGCCAGGCACTGCTCAAGGTCACCTTACTCATCTACAGAAACTATATCAAATGTGCAAAACCTAAACTCCTAAAAACGGCATCATTTTCATCTCCCCATTCCTCCTTGCTCCCATTATCATGTTAAAAAAGGTCCCATCTCTTCAAAACATAAACACAGTCACCCTCAAAGCACGCGTACTTTCTCAGTAAAAATGAGTCACTTTCCAAGGAAAGGCAAACTTCCTTCAGCAGCTTCGTAAATCGTTGCTCTCAGCATCATTTTCACGCAAACCTACAATACCTGTTTTATCAAGGTTCCTCACAAAGCAAAATCTGAGCAGGTGCAAAACGCAGAGAAGGAAAACTGTAAAGTCTTGTGCCTTTTTATTAGATGGTTTTCATTTCACATGGTTCTAAATTGCAGCTTGAGGTGCAGGACTACATACTACTTCTCGGGGCCTGTCTTTTTCCTGACACACTTTATTCATTCATCCCACGTAACGAAAGCCAGCCTGAAGGACTGTTCTACTTTGCATCATTTTCATGTTCACTGCCTCCTAGCATCCCTCCCTGCAGCTGGTGCCTCACTGCTGCTCTGCAGACCTGCCCCCACCTCAATTCCCCTTGAAAGCGCCCACATCTCTCTCAGGCAAAGTAAAGGACATGTCCCTCCGAATGCCTGGGTGGCGTGGGGGGGGGGGCACCCCTCAACTGAGACCCCCCCCAGCTCCCCATTTCTGAGCCAGCACCCCCAGGGACACCCCCCCCCCTACACACACACACAAGTGGCCACTGTGGTGATTCCCATCTCGGGTTCCCCAGCTCCTCTTCCAGGTCTGGGGGCTTTGGGTGCAAGCCCCCTCTCCCCTGGGGGCTGAGGGGTGCTGTTGGGGTGCAATGGGTGCTGTTGGGGTGCAGTTGGGGTGCAATGGGTGCTGAGGGGTGCAGTTGGGGTGCAGATGGGGTGCAATGGGTGCAGTTGGGGTCCAGTTGGGGTGCAGTTGGGGTGCAATGGGTGCTATTGGGGTGCAGTTGGGGTGCAGTGGGTGCTGAGGGGTGCAGTTGGGGTGCAATGGGTGGTGAGGGGTGGAGTTGGGGTGCAGATGGGGTGCAATGGGTGCAGTTGGGG
>JAVJGJ010000060.1:66402424-66432166 GCA_035590215.1 Microhierax caerulescens | reverse complement strand
CTCAGGCAAAGTAACGGACATGTCCCCCCGAATGCCTGGGTGGCTTCCCCCCCCCCCCCCCGGTATCTATACCTTGCCCTTTCCAAATAAGCCTCCAAGTCACAGCCACTATCCTTCTTCCTGGCCTGCCAATGAAGCCTGACAACACTTTCTCTGATTCACCTGAAGCTGTCAGTCATTATGAGTGACATGCCAACTCACAGCTTGAACATGTCTTACACCCACAGGAATCCCACCACTGTCTGGGCTACCCGGTGCCACCACCGGGCTGGCACTCCCTGGCACCCCGTGGCCATCCCACAGCTCCACAGAAACAGCAGGAAAGAGATTTTGATCACAAGATTGCTGAGGCAGAAACCACAGATTTTATTGTATGCAAATTCCAAACGTTGTATGAGATGGGCTTATCTTTATGCTTGAACTAGTAGAGAATCTCCATCAATGGAGAGATGTGACGCAGCTGTGAGGCTCTCAGTAGAGGCAGCTATACACAGTTCATCAGACAAGGGAAGACCTTCCTACCTCTTGCCCCAGCGCTCAAACCAAATGTTTTAGATGTTGGAAAACACGCTGGGTTCTTTCTTATTCTCCCATATTTGCAGCCGACAACACAGTCGCTATTGGACGTGGAAAACAAAAAATGCCTAAGAAACCAAAAAAACCCATCTTATTTCAATCACCCAAACATGAGCCGGGAATACTGAAAAAGGTACAAGAAAGACTTCCTCCATCGGAAACGCACTATGATTATCTAGATGCCAGTGCTTAACTGACAGAAGAGGGTAAAGAGAGGATCTTATTCTATCACTAGTCCTGGTGCTTAAATGGGATAATCTGTCCATACAGTGCTGCCCTACGGCTCTTCCACGCTGAGCAGGCGTAAACTCTCCGTGCTCTTTGCACTGGGTGTCAAACTCCAGGGAACACAGGCTGAAAAAGAAGTGCATCTCCTGGGTTCAATACCCACAAATGCAACATCAAAATCTTGTCATTTAGTGTGTGCTCGGATGTTTATCCCCACTTTGCTTAGGCTGGTAAAAAGGATGGATCGGATGCTTAATGTTTTTAACAGCCGGCTAACACTAGAATCAATACTGCCAAACACCATGGGCTGTCCCTCATTAATGCCCTTACATCACTGGTGTCCCTGATTTAATGTACTTTTAATGGCTTTGAACATTTGATCTATACACTTCACTTGCCCAAACAGAAAGAAACAAACACTTCTTGACACACGGTACAAAAATGCGTGTGGGTTATAGAACTGGAGAAGAGGCAGAGTATGAACATTGGGGCAGTGGCTGCAGATCACAGGCACGTCATCCCTGGCCACAGCTCGTTAATTAACAGATAAAATTTCACCATTCCAACAGGGAAGTGGTAGTGACAGTTAGGAAATGCATGGTGCTCTTGCAGAGAGTGAGGAAGACAGCAAGCAAGAAAGAAATTTTATGTTATGCCTTATGTTTGAGCAGATGTTTGGGGTGCTATCAACACGAGGAGCAAGGTGGCTCCAATTTTTCATCTTCGGGGTTATGCCAAAAAGGCTCAGACTTGTCATCTTTGGGGCTTGTGCAAAATTCACCCCTTTCCTGTCCTAATGGTGTATCACACAGCATGCAAGTATTTCTGCTGGACATCGTGCGGTGGTACCAGGTGAACATATATCAGGATACTTCAGGGCCTCCTGTGATAAGCTGCCAGTGTGAACGCACAAGGCAAGCACCCACGGGCAGATGGATTGTCCCACTGTGTAAATACCGAAAGGAAGCCACAGAAATACTATTCAGCAGATCCACCCCCCCCAGAGCTGTTCAATAGTTCATGTGTATATTCTCTGTGCATGTGTGTATAGAAATATATGTATATATATACACACACACAAAGATATATAATCTCTACTCAAAAATCCCCAGAAATTAATTACAGCCTTGACAGGGTTGGTCTTGTATCCCAACAAATTGCACAGCCACAGCCCATACATAATCCACAGAAATGAATCTCTGGACCCCTATGCTTGTGGCCACAGCTCAGTGAAAAGCATTCTGCTCTAAAGGATGACAAACAGCATCCTTGTGCTTTTTAGACTTCTGCTCTTAAGACTGCATCCTAGCAGCTTATCGTGTGTTTCCATACCTGGGGGTCTCCAAGGAAATTCCATAGCAGCTGATTACTGCTGGATTTTTAGATTTCACTGTGATAGAGACCAGCTCTGCATTTCCACAGAGCTCTGTCCTCTGCCTTAATAACTAGCACAGACCTTGCTCTATGAAACAGCTCAGAAGGGCAGATGACACTGCATTGCTCTTCCCCACAGCGTGGCCTGCCCATCACCTTATCCTAGCTCAATAATTTTGTTCTGGCCTCACTGTGACTGCCTTCCATATAAATACATCTTTCACCTTCCACCTTTGCTTCATGCACTATTCAGACAACATAATATTCCCTGTCTTGTGGAATATGGGGGGACAGGAATGTGGCAGCCCCCTTGCCTTTAGGAGACCGGTGCATCGCTTTTGAAAATGAGAATCGCTTTTTGAAAAAGATGACCTACTGTCATCTGTAACTCAGCTGATACTTCAGTCTCTGACTCTTTCAGCCTCGTTTCTTTCCACTACACAGATATGCACATCCACCTCTCCCTCAAGAAAAGAAGAATACAAGAAAGGGGTGGTAGAGAGGAAGAGGAGGAAGACAACCTGCGTTTGTCCTGTAACAGCATGAGGAAGGTGGGCAGGGGATGGAGTAGGGCTAGTGCTCTACTATCACAGCTCGGGGAGAAAAGCTTATGCTGCAAGGTGTGCAACATCTCTGGAATGTGATTTTCAATCAATAACCAGATTTTCTTTCATATTTTCTTCCTTTCCCTGGTTTTCTCTTGCCAACCTGTAACACACGGGAATATTTTCCTTCTTTTATTAAAGTGGAGAGCTTTTTTCCTGTCCTTGCAATGAAAGAAAAAAACCTCAACACACACATTAAAAAAAATCTCACAAAGAGTGCTCTTCAGATCCAGCTGGAGTAGCTCAATAAAGTAGCTAACACAAATTGGATCAAATAGAAGACAGAGATGGAGGGCTTCTGGGCTCTCAAAAATCTCATGTGGATTTGCTGTGTGGTCACCTTCTGTTCTAAAACTCCCAGGCAGAGCTTGCAGCCTGCTGCTCTCCGGCCTTGGGAAGTGAGAACTTTTAGTACCTGTATTTCCTACTCGCATTTTAATTATTTAATTATTGCTCATTTTAATGTATGAAAGCCTTTAGGACCCCGTACCAAATGCACTGTGCAAGGAAGCACGCTGCAGCAGAACAGGCTCTTCGAAGAGTCAGTGCAGTTGGGCAAGCGTGCAGAACCTGGGAATACGAGGCAGCAGCCCATCACCGTACCGTACTAACGGTAGCTCAGCCGCCATCTCACCAAGGGGTGGGGGAAGGAAGAGAAAACCCTGTTTCTGTCCAGGAGAGTGGCAGACACGGTCTGGTAGTGTGTGGCCTGGGCTAGCAGTTAGGAGAGCTGGTCTTACGCCCAGCCATACCTGCCCTTTCCAGTGAAGCACCGATCACATCACACCACTCCTCTGAAACTCAGTTTCACAATCTGTAAAATGGGCATACATTGGCTCTCTTCCACAAACCGCAAAGACCCACAGAAAACTACCAGAAAAGTGCTAATTACTGTTAGAAACATGATTCTCCTCTAACTCCTTCAGACACGCTAGCAGCAGCTTAGAAAATGAACGGTGCAATCTCAGCAACGATGATCATCCCAACAGCACTAGCATGTTTAGCTCTGTATAAATCAGGCCTGGCAGTTTGATGAGTTGCAAGGAAGGCGATATTATGTCTCAAGAGGAAGGGACAAGTGCTGACAGCTCACCAAGCCTTCCCCTGCACAGACATTAAGCAGCTTTCTGCAAGTGCTCAAACTCCCGCGAGAGGCAAGAACGGTGGGGAGGGAGGGAAAGAAAAACATTTTGTAAACTTTTTTTCTCAATTTTTTTTTCCCTTTTTTTTTTTTTTACTTCTGCTGCTGTTCCATCTCCCTCCCCAGCTCCTTTTTATTACAAATTAAATAATTACTGGGCTGTAGCCCAAAACACTGAAGATTTCACATCTTGTTTGGTCTAATTATATCAGCCAGCCTGACAAAATGGTTTCATCAATGGAATTGCCTTGCAAGAGCTCTGGCTAATCAATTCTTTGACACTTAATTAAGAACTCTGCTGGTCTGTGAGGATTCAGGAAAGCGGGGGGAGACGCTGGGCAGCAGAGTGTCTGGATATGCAATGTAGAACGCAGGTTGTTAAAACTCCTGGCACAAACGGACCTCCACTTCCCTCACCATCCCTGCTCGTCTTCCAGCTTTAATATTACCTCACACTTTATCCGTCTTTCTAACCATTTGCTTCACTTGGGTTTTTTTTTATTACTTTAATCTCAGCCCTGCCACCAGTAATGGCTTCAAAACCCCTCTAGGGCCTTAGATCTACTTTCAGACAGATGTTTCCAAAGCAGGCTGCAGCAGACAGGCTCGCAGCGTTAACACTTCAAGCTGAAAGTGCATCGGACCTCATGCACGAATCAAACTGGGGACAAGGATTTGGAGAGGAGACCTCCACAGAACTGCCACGGTGAGAGGGACCCCAGAGAGGGTGAGCTTCCCCGGGCCAGCACCCCCTCCCAGACAGCGCAGCACCCGCAGGTCCTCGCCAGCTGCAGTGGGAAGGCTTTCCTTTGAAACACCCTGCACCAACCAGGGCCACCTGAGGGTCACCCAGCAGTACCATCGGTGACCTGGGTCTGTGGCAAGCAGGCAGTTGCATTTCTTTTGAATGACCAGAGCGTGCAATTCAGAGCTTATGTTGGTTTTTGTGGTTATACTGGCTTTCAGCTGGCTAAGGAAGGACAGATGATGCTCATTCCAGCATAGAATTCAAAAAAACCCCAACAGATAGTACCTGATCTAGCATAAATATTGCCACTCACTGAACGTTAACCCACTAACTTTTCTGGGTTTTAAATAGCTTTATACCAACAATGTAAATTTAACCCACACTGCATCATTTGGTGGCAGTGTGTTTTTAATCTGGCCCCCAAGTAGAGATAAAACCTGTGAGCTACTTAAAAACTGTATCCTTTAAGAAAGTAAAGTGGCATTTATAAACAAAAACAAATAATTAAAAAAAATAACTAAACAGCAAAAAAAAAAAAAAAACAGCAAAAATTTCTTGAATCTGCCTGGGTAAAAGCTAGTTTATCAGTGTTTAAAAAAAACACACAGCAATTGCGCGCCCAATGTTATTTCAGGTGCTAAAGGCGCATGACGAAGTTGCTGCTCCTCTCATGGAAAGCTAGAGGTTACCAACACCGGAGGAAAGCAAGAGATGGGATGCTCTTAGCTTGACCACACACCAGCCAGATTCTCATTAAAATGCCTGGTTAAGCTGCAGAGTCACAGCTTCAGGTTCAATTCCAGTAGTATCAAAGACTGATTAAAAGCTGGAAGGCCAAATGCTTTACTGCAAAGAAACTAGCTCGTGACAGGCTCCTTCACAACAATAACACATCCAGAGCTGTGACACAGAGGACCCTGTGAGCAGTTAATACGTTTCCATTCTAAACTCCCCAATTTTTGCAGTGTAACTCAGAGGGCTTTGGATGAAGGACAAGCCTTAACAAACGTTAACCTTTTGAAGTTTAGGATTTAAATTTGAAGATCGTCTTTCAGGTACAGATGCTTATTAGAAGAAAAATCAACTAGGGATGGAATCAACCAGGGATGTAACAGGAAACGGCAAAGTGCATTTTACACACATTTTCTCTACATCTGAAATACATTAGCTAGTAGCTGTAAAGTCCTCTAGGTTTTGGGTCCATTACTGGTTTGGAAAAGCCACAAGAGTCCAAACAGAACTAAAAGAACATTAAAAAAAAAAAAAATAATCCAATTGTTAGGTGTAACATCTAAATTTTATCATTACAAGATGGCAGGACTGGCACACATGGTGGGAGATGCTGAATCCATGGTCCCAAATGGGAAAGCGAATCGGTAACAGTGGTAGAGTCAACATATCCGCTCAAGTTCTGGCCACCTTGAGAGACTGTGGGAATGCCAGGCATGCTGTGAACAACCAAAAGTGGGGGAAAGGAAAGCAGGCATCTCACTTTAGTTCCAGCTTCTGAAGTTAACCTCATCTAAGCAGTACCAAAAGAGGGTCTAATTTCTCTTTATCAGCTTTTGCCACCATCCAGAGAGAGAACTTTTCCCTTTGCACTTCCTGCTGTCAGGATATATTTTTTGGTATCCCCTTCTCTCACCACTTTTAAGCTTTCAAATTCCTTTTCCCCCAAGAAAGCACTCACCCCTACACCTCTTCATTCATTTTCCACTTCTCTGAAAACAAGAGTTACTGTGTTTTCACTGTCATTGCTGGAGATGTGGCAATTTACAGAGTGGAAAACTTTGCTTCTACTAGACAACAAACTTTATAAAAAATTATACAAATAATAATGGACGCGTTCTTTTATTCACTGCTAAAAGAAACCTGAGTTTGTAGCTTGCAGCAAACGGCGACTTTTGCAGAAAACTAGCTGACTACCTGCATCAGCTGGTACAAAAAAAAAAAAAAAAAAAAAAAAAAAAAAAAAAAAAAAAAAAAAAAAAAAGAGAACACAGCAGAGCAAACAGAACATGAGGCTAGTAAAAAATGAAAATTGGGAATTAAATAAGAACAGAATGAGAAAGATTGAAAAAGTACCTTTATAAAGCCCTGCATTGACTCTGTTCTTTTGGTGTTGACTGACTGTCAGGAAGTTAATATTTTGCTGTAAGAAATGTGCAAATCTTTCATATTTGTAATATTATTTTTTTTGGTGGCGGGTAAAAAAAAAAAAAAAAAAAAGGAGAAAAAGGTCCATTTGCTTCTTCCCAGAGAATATGATTTCAAATTTCAATTAAAATGAAATGAGCGGCACGATTATCGCTATAGAGCAGGCGCCTGGTAGCAGCAATAGGCCTCTTTCACTGCCATGGCAACCGGCCCTCATTGTCACGGCTACCTTGGCACTACACGTAATTGTCGATGTGTGAGCCTGACTGATAATACACAATCAATACCCCATAAGCAGCAAACATCATTTTCAGTCTGAGGGAAAGAAAAAAAAAGGGGTTGGGGGTGGGGGGGAAACGCTTGCAAAAGAGAAAGAAAGAAGGAAAGAGAGAGAGGGAAAGTGAGAAAAAGAGTGGGAGAGAGGGAGAAGGGAGCACTAACTCCAAAACACCTTTACCAGTGAGGCATGCTGCTTTTTTTTTGAAAGCAGATAGCTGGGAAAATCCCACCAGCACACATGAGCACCTGCTAAGTCCTTCTAATAATATATTAACTAATTGTTTATGCCAACATCATTAAAGCATTATCCAAACACCACATCAACCAAGAGAATGCTTTTGTATATAATCAACAGTTAATTCTGATAATGCCAAATTCTCAGGAAAGAGCTGGCGCTTACAGTCCAGAGCAGGGAGCTGATTTTTGTCTATGGATCATTAGGTTTTTGTCTAACTGAGTATAAAAACAAAAGCAAAAAAGCCCAGGGAACAAACAGATAGTGTAGGGAAAAGGGGAGCTTAGCCCTCAAACACGTAGCAGAAAGTGAACCGTGACATCAGAGTGGTGACAGGTGCAGGAGGATAAATGGAGAAATAAAAAGTCTGCTCAGTATTAACAGTAATGCTTTGGTCACCTTATGTTCTTCTCTGAACACTGTGTCCTTTTACCTCACGTTTGCATGCTGTGCAGCACAATCAGGCCCCATTACACGTGTAACACAAATGCGAATGGAAATGGAGAAGAAGAAAGGCCACGCAGAAGCGTACAGAGAGAGAAGTGGAGAGAAAGAAACGGAAAGAACAGTGTGGAAAAGAAAGGGGCAAAAGTGTAGGAAAAAAATTTACACTGTTTTTTTACAGGTGTGGGGCCCAGACATACAGGTACATTGACTGCAGTGTGAGCTACCTGCACGCTACACCTGTGTGGACAGGTCAGACAGGGCAGGCGAGACGATCAGCTGGTACCAGCGGGTTATGCAGGTAAAGGTCCCAAGCAGCTAGAAATGTGCTCGTGCAGCACCAGCCATTCTTCTCCAGGGGACAGGCCAGTAAGCAGTGCCGTGGAGATTTCAGGTCAAGCTGGAGTAAAGCCCCTATGGGCTGTCACGAAATCAGTGTCTTGAGGTTTAAGGTATTTTATCATCACCTGAAAACGTGAGGAAATGGTAAGGGAACTGGATCCCTGTAGATACTGAAACAGTGATCTCAAAAACTCCTTAACGTGATCTAAGTACTCCACCAGTAAAAAGCTGCAGATTCAGCCAGTCATGTGGAGGTGAGCTCCTGGCACCTCAGACCCCTGCACACCTCTGGATGGTATCAGGTGGTGTCAGCCGGGCTGCAGGTAGTTATGAAAAATGTCCATGTACCTGTTCAGAGCGACACAGAGGGGAAGCGGTCCGTGTTGTCAAACCACCTCCTTCCAGATCTTTTTATTTTCTTCAGTAGTTTTACTTATTTCTGTGAGAAACTTGAAGGATGTTTTGCAGGTATAAATTAACAACTTTTGGGTTTCACAGCACAGTGCAGGGACAGCTGATGGTAAAACACGATACTGATAAGCTCAGCATATTAATACTGAACACACAATGGGAATGTCTTCCTAAATCCCCTAAGAGATAATCATCTGTAACAAATTAGCTACATCAGAGACAGAGAAGAAATTCTTAGCTGGCTTGGATGAGCATGGGCAATGTGAATCACCCTACTTTATGGTCTACCATTTCTTAAATATCAGCATTGCGTCTGCTGAATCTGGGCATGTACCTTTGTTTTAGGCTGTGTGTGTTTTCACTGGCGTGCTTCTCTGACATACACACGTGGCAGTATGAATTTAAAAAAGCACATTGTGCATTCAAGTATCCGATATAGAAGTAAAAACGTGCTCCTGAATGAGTCAGTTTAGACAAAGTTCCCAGTTTCCGCACCCAGCTACACAATGCCATTGCCGCTGAAAGTTCAGCTTTTCTAAATAAACAGCTCTATTATAATGTCACTGTCAGTGTAACTCCTAACAACAAGATCAATCACCTCTGGCAAGAAGGATACGCTTATCATACAGACATGCCACATCCACAAAGGATCCTGCATCAGTACTGTAGCAATATACTTTGCAGCCCCGTATTGCCAATAAAGGCAATTCCCCTAAAGCAGATCCAAGGAGAGTTTCCTGAAGCAGCTTTAGCTCTTCCCTTTTTAATCCAAATCTGGGAGAAAAATAATGAAGGATATGGGTCTGACCACACCTTATCTAAAGACCAGCATGGTCACGTAGCCCTGAATCTTTTATGTGCCTTCAAACTCCCTGGATCTTCTGAAATCACATGATAGCAACTTCCTAAAACTTGCACTCACTCCAGAAAGAGTAACTGTAGCTTGCACCTTTATTTGTCAAATTCACACTGCATAATAGATAGGATAATTGGGCCCCAGTTGTCTAACATTTGTGGAACAAACCTCTGATAATAACAGATTGATTGACAGCTTCAGTTGTAGAACACAAACACAAAGTCTTTTGGATTGTAATGTTCTAAATGTTAATGCTAGAGGTTGAAAAGCAAAATTAAACAATAATAAGGACATACCTGCAACAAATGCAATGTCAGAAATTTCCCTGGGATTTCAGGGAGGTCTGATAGCATTGTTCTAAAACAAAACTTAAAGTTCCAGTTTTACAAACACTCCCCCAGACCTGCCAGGGATGCCTCATCATTTCACAGTATCTCAGGAACTACTTCCAGACACTTAGAAAACTTTCATTTTCTTTTTCCTTTGAGGACTTGTGCTGCTTCTTTCCTTCTGCCTCCACTCCTGACCAATCACACATGCTCTCAAAATAAAGATAAACTCCTAGCAGACAAAGCCACCAACCTCTTCAGTTTTGGCTGTTTGCCAGGCTATCTGATCTATTCTGACTTTCAGGTTCTGTTTGAGACAATGCGTCAGGAGAAGCAATCAAAACCATTTTTGTTTACTGCATTCTTTTTAGTAATTGCAGCCTTTTATCATTTTTCTGAAGACAAATGATTAACGAAGTCTAATTTGTGCTATAATTAGAAGGAAGAAAGAAATTAAACAGCCGCTCTTTTCCTCCCAAAACAATATTAAGAATAACCATCGAGTATATTACGTAAAACCAGAACACATAGGTAATTGCATAACGTGACCTTGTAGCTACTTAGGTTTGCAGATGTAGAGCCCTCCCTCAACAGCTCACAGCAGACAAAGGATTGACATACTGGAAAATCCTCTGCCCTGAGAAATATGTATGTGTTGCTTCTGGTACTTGTACTGAGACCTGCTGAAGAATGCAAAACTCCCTCTATGCGTATTTTTCAAATATTAAAAAAAAAAAAAAAAAGTGAAATCTGCAAATATGGCCATCTTCTGCGAATCAAACCTAACCTCACTTAAGAGCAACGGGTGGGATGTGCATCCTCAGGACACTGTGCCCTGAGAGCACGGAGCGCAGAGGGAACCCCAGTCTGGCTGAAACACCAACATCCTTCCTGTGAACCACTCCAGCTTCCTGAGTCTAAAATGAGACCCAGTCCCTAATCACAACATTTACAGCTGCTTATTTACTATTTGTGCTACATGAGGTAAGTGGCGGAAGAGCCACGCAATGGAAAGCTGAGTTTCCCGTAGCACAGAGAGAATATTTTGCCACTAACACGCACAGCTAATAGCAAAGCTCCAGAAAACCTGAGAGGCCAACAAATCTCAAAAAAAAAAAAAATAATTCCTGTTCAAAAGCCCACCTCTTCCAAAGTGATCTAACAGGCAGTCCATCTAAGCTGGCATGAATAAAACCTAATTGAAAATGAACCTGGGCCAATGGAGGAGTAAGTCTGGCCTCCCTGGGCAGATGATCCCTCCTGTGGCTCACAACCCCAACCGTGTCCTTCCAGCTTTGGTCAGTGACTCCGTCTCCCAACGAAGGTAGTGATTTTAAGTCAACGCTACAGCTCAAGCTGCTTGTAGACAAGGCTACAAGTGACTGCAGGGGCTGTTTGACAAAACCCACCTGACGGGGGAAAGGTAAGCTTGCAGAAAACAGCCTGCTACGATAAACATCTAGAGGCTTTGAAGGGCGCGTCGTGCAAAGGCTGTAGTGAGGAGAGATAGAAGAAGGGGAAAGAAACAATTCCAGGTTGTGCAATTAGGAAGAAAGCAACACAAAGGAACACGCCAGAGGAATGTCAAGATGCATTTATGTTTGGTGTTTGGCAACGAATCCCCTGGAACAGCCTCTGCAGAGTGATGGTGAAATTTGTGTTGCTTTAGTCATTTATAATTAGACTGGATGTATCACTGGTGACTATGACATAAAGAACAAACTTGCAGCAAATGCCAAGGGAAAGACTAGATGGCACAGGTGTTTGCCATTTCTTGTGTCTAAGGCATCTTTCACTTCATCCTTAAGTGCTTTCTAGTCTTTCTGTATAAGCCTGTTAATCCCACCACCCTGGCAAAATTCCAGTTTAGTAATTAGTTTCTGCCTACCTTAAATTTCTTTTTGTGGCTTTGATTTGTTATACCATTACTGTATCTCCTCTTAAGTGAAGTATAATATTGTGCTGCCATGTCCCACTCCAGAAGTAGTTGCTAATACACACAGAAGGGGAACGTGGTAGCTGTTTAAAAAAGCTCAGCAAACACGAAAATGTATCACAGCAAGTGGAGGAGGAGATCACAGCCAATACAAATCTGCTGCAGAAACTAAGCAGAAAATAGCTCCTCAAATTGGAACTAGACCAGAACCCTGGATTTAACATATCTACAATTGTGAAAACTGACAGAAGATCTTTACAAACACCAACACTCATGAAACAGGCGTATGCTTTATCCCCAAAGGGCAGTGGAATCAGCACCACTTCAAGGGGCAAAAGACCTTCTACCGAGCCATCCCTATTACTTCCTGCATGATCCTGTTTCTTGGGGTTTTTAGAGAGACCTTCTCTTCCAGCCCTAACTATTCCTATGCAAAATCTGGTGAGATCACAGCATAAGGCAGTGAGGCTGCGGGAAGTCAACTGATTTCTTTTGTAGACATCCCTCCTGTCCTGTTTTTTAGCACATTGCTCTGTCTTAGAAATCTATGAAAAAGTAAAAACCCCACTGGCCACACTTGAAAAGCAACAAACACAAAAATAAGGTGTTGGGTTCTTCCCCCCTCTGCTTACGTATTCTGCAAAAACATGGCAATTTAGGTTCCAAGTTGGTTTGATTTTTTCCTCCTCTTAAAAGTTCAGCCACTCTAAAAAAACTATGCAAGACTGCTTACTTTTAAAACACAAATGTTCCAGAAAAACACGTACTGGGAAAAGAATAATAATTTCTTCCCTCTGTTCTTCCCCATGAAACAAGTCGCGTGTATACCACAGGCAAAAGTAATCTCCCAGAAACTACATACCAGAATCTCAGGAGATGTGGAAGAAGAACTAGAGATGACAGTATTTTCTGACATCCATTACAATTATTGTTCACGTTTTTGAAGAGGAACATAGATATTGAAGAAATACGAAAGCATTTTTTTAACTGCAAAGCAAAAATAAATAAATAACTTTATTAGTTAAATCTATTCTCACATCTTGAGAGGTTATTTATTTTCTCTGAGGGCTGATAAAAGTTCCCGATGACATGCTTTCTAATTTTAAAATCTCTCTCACTTCACAGCTCTGAAAAAGCTGATGTCAGGGAGTGAGTGGGTGGGTCTGTTTTAAGTGTGATTCACACATTAGATTCTCTTATCAGCTCATGTGTATTCAGAAGTGCTATCCACAGGCTGAGGGGTTCATGACTTTCTGGGAAAGGGTCATTGGGAAGGAGCTAATTAAGACAGGAAAAAGACAAAGAGGAAAGTTGTTACACAGTCTTTTCTTCATGTGTCAGGCACGCAAAAGATACCGGCTCTATCTATGCCCCAACGGAATACATCCCACCCGCAAAGGGGTTCTCCCTGTCCTTAGTCCTGCTTCTTCCTACATCTTGTGGCTCTCTTTAACGCAGAAGTAAATCCAAGTCTGGTGTGATCTGCCCCATAAATGGAACCACATTTTCAAATATGCCTGGGATGGGAGCACAAGAACTAGCTCCCAAGCCAAGGCTGACTCCCAGTGTAGTATTGGTGTAAGGCTTGTGTTTAAGAGGCAGCCTGAAATAACGCACAGCCCTGCTAATGAGCCATCATTTCTGTACAAATTTTCACATACTACTTGCCTCTGCTGTGGGTCTGAGCAGGACAGCTCCTCCCCAGAGTAGATCCTGCTGAAAGCAAGAGAAAGCCGCTCCTGAGATCTTTAGTTACAGCACAGGGAACAGGACTTTTTAAAATATCCGAGTTGAGATACAACTGGGTGATGATGCCAGCTGCCTAGGTCAAACTGATGTCAGGCTATTACACTCCTATCACAAGTTGGTTTGTTTCTCAGATCATCAGACTAGCTAGCAGAACTATATCTCTCGTTCTTCAAAGCCTTTTGCTAGAGAGAAGTGCTTTATCTCTTCTCCCTCCAACTGACACACGTTTACTGGTATAGAAGAGGGTGCTATGGAACGATGAGATGGCAGGGCTGTGCCATCATCTTGGTAGAAAAATGAGATGCACCCACGACAGCTATACAGGAACATTCTGTATGATAGCTGCTGGACACAGACATCTCCTGCGGCACAATCTGCACTCTCACGCCCTGTATGACAAACATGGCCCACGATGAGCAGCCTCATCACAAAGCGTTTTCAAATCCTGCCTTAACTAAGCAGTGGAAAAAGTTCTGTTGGCTTCAATGCATGTACCTTGGTTCTCAGAAGTTAGCAAGCACAGCTGAGGTGGGGGAGGTAGGAAGAAGGCTGGGTGGTAGGGAGGGAATGTATATGATACAGACACACACAACACTGTAATTAAGGGTAATTTCAGAAGCATTTACCTGTGTTTCAGTGTCTGACAACTTTTCACTTGTGAATGCTGCAAACGCCTCAGCTCTACAGACTGATCTTGTTTTTGTGTTGCTGGGACAGGAGGAGCAGAAAAAAAGAGTCGTTCTTTGAATTAATTACCTCCTCTGATTTGAGCAACACGCCCTGAAATACAGTTTAACTCTTGCTCGGGATGTAAGTGCCTACACTGAAACAGAACTGAAATGGAGCCATGCCTAGTGTTTACATACACAGAGCTGCTGTAGAGGCTCTCCCACCTGCAGAGCGTAACCAAGGAGGAATGCCACCACAGGGAAAACTCGGTGTTTTTGCAAGACCACACCAAAGCCCTAACTCCCCCTGATATGACCTCTAGCTAGCAAAGAAGTTACTGCAAACGCTGCCTTTGTGCAGCCACTGCCCTGAAAGCCACCGCTTGATCTCCATTTCCTTTTGCTGCCCATCTGAGGTTCCCCATCCCTTTTGTTGAAAAGTACTGTGATGGGATTGAAAACAGCTGCAAGTCACAGGACTCAAGTTATATTCCTAATTGTACCCCAGTGGATCAGGTTTGGACTCATTACACCATCTTTCCATTTCTGTTTTCCTACTCCTTAAAGCTGTAGCAGCATCTTCCATCTTTGTCAAGTGTTCTGAAAGCTGGGACTCAAAGACATCTGAATAATGAGTACTCTGGAGAAGTCCCAAGTTAAAAAAGTTGTCAGGTAAATGGCATTTTAGTGGAATCCTAAATATCAGGTCAAACAACCAGTACTTGCCTCATTTTTTTATTTACTTATTTTTTAAATCAGCTTAACAATTGTGCTCCAGGTGCTGACCCACAGTGTCAGTCTCTGTCATGTCAAGGCATGTGACACATCAGACTATGTCAGATTGCACAAGCTATTTTATGGCACGAAAACAAAATACTCCATCCTGAGTTGGTCGTGGTGATGGGACCAAAAAGAAGGAAAATCAAAGACTATTTTCTTTCATTTAAAACAATACTCAAGTTTATTTTATGCATCATTTTACCTTAAATATGGAAAGTATTCCCAGAGCTTATAGCAGAGAATGAATGAAAACATCAAGTAGAACTACACACACTTTGGACAGGTGATAAATTTTATTTTCTCAAACACTTTCTGTCTCAAACACCTTTAGCTCCCCAAATAGTTGAGGCCTAGGGGCTGCAATAAGATTGCCACCCTCTCCAGAACTCATCTCAATCCTTCCTCTACCTATAGCAAGTATTCTATAAGGTGACTCAACCAACTGCATCGATGGAGTTGTGCCTAACCTTGTGTTCTTCTAGTCTTTCAAGAGGTGGAAAAGTCCCCTTTGGGGCTGGAATCTATACCAGAGGAATCTGGGAGTTTTCTACTCTGCTATGGACAGGATTGGACCCCATACCTACAGAGCTGGAAAATGTGTAACTCATCTATAATTACTGGTTTAATGTAGTTTACATTTCCTTTCCCAGTCCATTTTCTTTCTTGCTTTCATTGTGCAAAATGAGGATTTTCTGAGAGGGCCAGAGTGTACCCACTGCAACAGTAGAATACCTGCTTCCTGCCAGGGTGGCATGCAGATCTTGACCACATGTATATGCTATTTTCTTTATTTCTCTTTTGAATGTGGTTTTCCACTCCTTCCATTCTTCCCCAGACCAGCAGGCAGCAGCATGTAGCTGAACTAAAATTCCTGTAGCTCAGAAATGCTCTACATGAACAAGCCTTGAAGTACTGACCACTGATGATCCATCTGGGTAGAACTAAGAGCAATCATGACCTCCATCTCTGTATTCAAAAGCAGCAAAATCTTTCTGTAGTGGAGCTAATCTGTCATTGACAGCAGAAGGTACCACGATCACCTGAGAAAACACTAAACAGACTCTACTGAACTGCGTGGTAGCAGCAATTAACTTTGGGTTATCATGTACCCACCTCTGAGAAACAGCACGACACCGTCCCATGCTAACATCAGACTGGAAGGTCCTTCAGCATTACACCGACATCAGCCACCCTGATCAGGTGGCTCCCTCTCACTCCCTACACAGTGCTATCCCTTTGGGACACCGGGTTGCCCACACCCCCACAACGCTGCGTTAATCCCATCCTAGCAGTAAACGCACAATCATGACAACCGGCAGAGCAGCACGTAGAGGAAGATGATGCTGGTCAGTGCCTGACAGTGAATTGTAAGCAAGGAGAGTTCAACATAAAGAGGATGCAAAATTCAGGGTGGGCTCTTTCCTACTGAGGTAAATCAAGAAATGACCTAAGGTTTTGACACAGCTAAAATGTGCAAGAGGAGAAAGAAATAGGAAAGGAAGTATCGTTACTGCTTTGTATTCACCTTCACTTCCTTCACTTGACCACTGTCAGCGGACAAAATGTCACAGCAGGTGCTCCTTCTTCATTGAAAAATATTAATGATTGAAAAAAATCCCTCCTGTCATTAATCCCTCCTGTCAGAGCAAACCAGATCCTGCAGAGCATACCTGTATGATAACACAGCTCAGTTTCTGCAGAGCTAGGGGCTGGGTTCAGGGTGAACATGCACAGGACTTCTTGAGGAGCTTCTGTCACAGACAGAAACACAGTTGACCCCATCAAACCAAAAGTATTTGGTAACAGAGTCAAATCATCAGGTCTGGGAACCACAAGACCAACCATACCTCCCCCAAGCCCAAACACAGATCCACTAGGCAGAGAAAGGTACTCAGCATCACAAACTGGGGAGGAACAGGGCTTCATACTGTGTTTGCAGGACCTAGCGGCCCTCTTCAGAAAGTGACTCAGGATGAGTGCCCGACATCAGTGCTCCAAAACTCTGTGAGGGATGCCGTTTCTATTCACAGACTGCGCCTTTATTTCTGCCTTACAGTTTAGTTACTCAAAATTAGGTTGCATGAATACCTTCCAAAATGCTCATGGATCAATCTCAGACTTTCTCTGTGAGGAAAAGATGGACAATAACAAAGCGTAAACACTGTTCAGTCTTCCCTGACTCATAGTTACTAACGAGTCCCCATGCCAGCACTTGTCCTCCTGCATAGCTCTCCCGTCTTACTGGTGTATCCATATAACAGCCTTATAAACCTACCAAATGTCTCCTTACTGGAAAAAGGCCGCTATCTCCAGAAGGCTGACTGCTCCATTGACACCTCCAGCCCTACAGAGAGCTCTCACAAAGCAGCCCTTCGAGAACAGGCATCCTACGTAAAACCCTGGGGAAAAACGAGCAGTGAATGCGCAGGCAGCAGCTGCTGAGATGGCTGGATGTCCCTGATACCGCAGAGAGCATCGCAGCCTCTTGCTGCTCTCCATTTGGAACCGAAACGACCATTTGTAAATCATTTTTAATTGTCATGTTAAAAGAGCAGAGAGCGCAGCAACCAGAGAGCCGGTGGTGTTGGAGGCCTGACAGCACCATCAGTAGGGATCAGCAGGCAGGGTGACAGGAGGGAAAGCTGCAGGGTTACATAAGCAGGCACAGGCAGGCAAGTGGGAGCATGAGAGAGGAGGGCGAGTGCGTGCCCTCAGCCTGCTCCCGGCTGGGGAGCAACTCGTGTGAACTCAATGGCAACACAACCTTCTATGTCACAGATTAATTTGGTCCATTGCACAGGCACATGATTCAAAATCCAGGGTGGGGGGAACTTTTCACAAAGAAATTGCCAAGTTACTGGCAATTTTTTGAAGTGATGGCAAGGGGCTTCTTCAGGTCCTCATAGCTCATCCCTACCTTGACTAGAAAGGAAGAGAGGGGTTGCTGCTAAGGTTCGGCAGGCTCTGACTAGTTATTCACCTCTTCGGTATTAGACCTTTTAACCAGCTCTTAATTGAAATGGTTCCTAGAAAAATCTCGCCAAGACAGGGATCTTCTCTCCAGAATGCATGGTTCTCCATTGAAAGATACATAAAATCAGAAAAGCTCGGTCACCCCACAAGTATCTTTTCAGCAAGTCCTGTACTAAGTGGAGGAAGAACTTTTAACGTTGATCTAGAAACTGGGTCCAGCTGCACCCCATTAGCTTGCCTGCCTCTGGGTATTCGTGAAACACCAAACATAGGTTTGGGTCCTGCGTGTACAAAGTAATAGTACATTGCAATGGGTGTTCATTGTGCTTCTCACAAATATTTTTTGTTGTTAAAAGACTCCACAGAACTTTAAACCAAGGTGCCTTCAGCTGAGTTCCAGAGGACAAATACCCTCAAATTTCTTGTTTTCACCTACCTCTGATCAGTAGACTACTGGGGAGCAGAGCAAAGCAAGGGCTGAAAGCAAGGATCCACTCTGCCTTCACCATGAGTAGCCAGACTACTGTACTAAGTAGTCCTGGGTGCATCATCTCAGTAGGTGTAATCATTATGCGAAACAGCAGGTAGCAGGAGAAAGGCACAGAAAAGGGTTCTGCTTCACTGAGGATTCTTATTACTGCTTAAATACAGAAGATTAGATTTTCTTTCATTATTGCTCCCCAGGAGGCCATGGGCCTTGCAGCTCTAAGATGCTTTGTAATCTGACATAAGGGACACCTGTTTGTCTGCAGCACATGGGTTCGCTTGGCAAATGCAATACACTCTGGTTGTATTGTGAGCAGCAGAAGAGCTATGCTTAGCACAGTCTGAGGGTGGAAGGCACAAATGGCTAACTGCTGCCCTTCAGCCTCCAAGAAGCTGCTTTGCTCGCAGTTATCCTATGTATAGTTTCAAAGAGCTGTCCTTGCAATTAGGAGTAAGAAGTTGAGAAGAGTCACAGACGCATCTACTTCTACAGCAGTGCTTCCATGTTGCAAAATTAGCATTATGACAACTGAATTTCACAATACACCAAATACATAACCACTTTATATTATGAAAGCAGCAGACAAATGCTCCAGAACCGGGTTCATTATGCGTAAGAACGAGCCCAATGCAATGCTGATGAGGACAGCATCAATCTCATCTTTTCTGACATTCCTGCCAAAGCTTTCCCAGCCGTAGTGGTGCACACTAACAAATACAGCCGGTTCCCTATGCCCATGCATGATTCCACTGGCCTGGTGAAAGGAGTTCCTCCACAGGGAAACCCTTCCAGAAGCTTTGAATACTTGGCTTTACCTCTTCATTCTCCCTTTAAGTCAAGTGGTTGCCCCCATGCTTTCTCTAATCTAAATGACAGCCAAAGTGGCAAGCAATCGGCGTGTTGATTTGGATGAAAAAGGATTGGCTGCAGTTTTCATCTGAGCTCAAAGTGATGTTTTTAAGGAATCAAAAGTACTGTTCAGAGTTTGGTTCTTTTCAGTGCCATGGTACTAAGTATTTCCTAGCTCCCTACGGGTGGCAAACTGAGAAGGGATGAGATAATGTTAAAGTCACCAGAACTGTTAAGAAAATCTGTCCCAGTGGCAGAGCTGACAAGAGCCCACAGAGCTAGGTAAGAACAAGCAAGCTATGAGAGGTGTGGGTTGTCCCCACACAGTTCTGCAGAACATTGACACTGAAGCATACAGGTGACAAGTTAAGTGTTAGCTTTGTGAATTACTTCACTTCTGATCACATTAGCAGGAATATCTAATTGTTTTTAGGCTCAGGGCAGAACCTGGGGATAACACCACCCACTCTGACAATATACCAAAACAAGAATAGTAGGAAATCTTACACAAATATGCAGAGAACCTTTTCTCTTACTGACAGTCCCAGTTCTAAACCCCAAGTAAATAGACAGTTCTGACAGATAAACTTTGGCAAATTTAACTCAAGCAGTCTAAGACGTTACTATACACACCTGTCTATCCCACAGCTTTACTGGAGGGACCACCCCCAAAAGTAAATCAACAAAATGGGAAGTTTGTCCGTGCCTTACTTGCTCTAGGTCACAGTCCTAACAAGCTTCTTAGCACAAACCCATCTTCTCCGATGACTTGATCTGAGTTGTTACACTGTAAGTCAGTCATGAAAATGCAGGCACTCCATTCATTCTGCATCCCACTGACAAAAATGAAAACCAGCTGCACTGGGATAGAGTTCACAACAGGGAAATACAACGTTCAATACACCTACATCTGCCATAGTCTGCCTGTCTATATCATAGTCCACCCTAGGATCATTCAGGCTATCCCATCTTTGACATTGTACTCTATTCAGTTCAAGGTCTTAGAGCAAAACTAGGGTGTGCAAAGCCATATCCATCAGGCCACTGAGCAGTTCCATCAATTTGTCTATCTTCCTTTCTGAACTGCAATTCTTTTGACATGAGCTGCCTGTAAAGCCACTAACAATGTCTTTCCATCCAACCAAGTTTCCTCTGGAATTGCTGAAGAAACTTCTTCCTGCCGGTGCTGTCCTTTCCTGCAGAAGCAACGTTTCGCCAAGAAGCATGGCATGAAAACTACGTGAATGGTTTTGCTTTCAAGCACATTCAGGCTTGTGACTGTTGCTCTGAGGTGAAGATAAAATAAATACATAGAGTAAAATGCAAAAGAGAGGAGTACAAACCAACCCCCCGAAAGGACTAACTACACAAGACAGAAAACAAAGGGAGGCTCAAGATACTTTTCAACTCACAATTTTAAAAAATCTTAGAAAATTTCTTTCTTGGCTACCTTGCTTTTATATAGGAACTTAGGGGCTGGAGGTAGTTTAATTTATGCTTCAGGGGAAAAGGGAATGTTACCCCTCCCATTTGCAGTTTTCTTCCGTTCATTAAATGAAAGAAATTGATTTGGTGAAGGTAATTTTGTAATTAAAAAGCTTATCATGGCTTTCTCTAATGAGCTAAGAAAACAGACAGTAATTCAGTGACAATATTTACACGGTGCACACTGGGGGACGTTTGTTTAGAAAATTAAATAATAGAAGAAAATGGGAGGAGGAGAGAAAGTAAGCAAAGGAGGAGAGGTCAGTTTTAGATCCAAGCTCATCCCAGGGTGCTGGTCCTCCAATGACTTATTCCTGTTCCCTTTGCATCATGGCAGCAAAAGGAAGAAAAGGCCGTGAGTGACCTGCGCTGTCACCCCTGTGTAAGCGGGCTTTCCACAGGCTGAAGTTACTGCGCTCTCGTCTCCAGCTGGGCCCGTAGCCAACTGTCCAGTCAGGATTTCAGGAAACAGCTTTACACACACACAAGACTAAGAATTACCTTTCCAGGATCCACCTCCTCCCTCCCTGTGGTGTCAGAGGCTTCGTGCACACCGCCTGAGGGCACAGTGGGGAAGGGAGGGCAAATTCTGGAGAAAGGGAGGGAAAAATTTACTTCAGAAAGCCCTTCTGTGGCAGCCGGAATGAAACTCAAACCCCAAACTATTCCTTTTACACCTTCGAAAAGCAAGCAAATGCCACCAAGGTCCTGCCTTGAGCAAAGCTTTGTGCACTGTAGGATGAGAAATGAGACAGAGGCAATCCAGCAGTTCCCGGGAGATTTCTCCCCTCTTGGTCTGTTCTGTTATGCAGAGGTACGTCGTTCCAGCCCTAGGGGAAAGCTTCCCAGAGGAGGGGAGGGGATGTCTTTCCTCTGCCTCTGCTTCCCTCATCCTTCACAGTTTGTCCTCCCACCACCTCCCCCTGCCCTGTGTAACCATAGATGAAACCTCTGGCAGTTTAAGAGTGGGGGGAAGCAAGCTTTAGAAAAATCATTCTTAGGCTTCTGAGTTCTGCACGCTTACAGAGCTGTTCCCTCTGTTCATGAAAAGAGAACTGGCGCGGATACTGTGGCAACAGGCAACGGTACGAGTCAAGAGAAAAAGATGAGTCCTGAAAAGGGTGAGCAGAGGATCAGTTAGATGTGAGGCAGTGCAGAGACAGGAAAATGATGCTAAGAGAAAGGTTAATAGTGGGAGTGAACTCACAAAGCTTAAAAGACCAGACAAAGAGAACAAAATGGGAACTTCAGTGGACAGAGAAAAAGAACCTGTGAATCTCAAAATTTGTCACATTTCGACTCAGAAATAGCTTCATTCCAATGCCCAGCATATGCTTTTAAACCCTTCTTTACAGCTATAATGTAGAGCATGAAACAACTTATATTAACAAAGAGGAAAATTACTCAGGCGAATGGATTCTCAAGCTTCCAGACAAATTCCCTGATGAAGGACAGGGCAAATGCATCCCTGTACACCATCAGAGGTCAGCGTATCACTGTGTCTCACGGATATAGGAGGAGAAAGATCTCAATGAGACCTCCTGCTTTCCTTAAGATTTACTCCATCACAAGACAACCCACCTCCATTTCTGAACTGAGTCCAACAGGGACCACTAGGACAGACTAAAGGCTTGTGATGAATCAGCACATCTCCCAGCACCAGCTGAGGCATTTTCTGGTAACAAAAAGCTGTATTTCTGTCTGCTGAGTCCAGGTTCACACCTACCCTTTTCCAAATAGCCTCTTGAAGATGAGTACCAACCTGATTTACTAAGTGAATAGCTAATTTCTGTGGTGTAAAAAGGTATCTGCAGCTTGCATGGAAGCCTTGAGCTTCATACTAAATGTACCTGAGGCACCCCTACAGCAGAAAAAGGAAATTCCCCATTTCTGCTTTCCTCAGACATATCCTCTGCACATCCCACATTCTCTCTGATACGTGAAAGCAAAGATGCTGCATAGGAGTGTTCTGAGACCACAGAACAGGCTCTGAAAATCTGTAGGAGCTGAACTCCTGGCTGCAGGAGCTGGATGTAGCCTACTCATACGCCTGGAAGCACTCATGACAGTGGTTCGGACCAGAGAGCAAAGTTTCTAACACAAGGGTTTGTAGAGACACTGGGCAAAGCAAGACAGACAAAATTGCAAGAGATCTGAGCATACTCAATAATCCATAATCCCTTATCCTGGAAAGAAGACGACTGTCACTCCTCTCAAACCACATCCTGCTGGCTGTCCCTGAATGTTCTCTGACAGGAGGGCACATTCATTAATACCAGACATCCATGCTGCTTTACAGTGCTAGTTTCATAGAGCTTGGGCATAGGTCCACAGCTGCACCTCTGTTAAATCAGCCAGAGAATACGACAGAGCGTTTAATGCCATTATCATGCCAGCTGGGGCTCAATATACCTGACCCAGCATACAATCAGAGGTGCGTAAACAGACAGTCCAAGATCCAGCACAAAGACTACCACAAAAATCCTTTGAACAAATCTGAGAAAGCAGAATAAATTTATCGGTGCCACGTGGCCCAGCTTTTCTGTTTTTATCTGAGATGTCCTAAAGCTGGATCAACTGTGTCATTGAAAAATCGTCATTATGCATGTCAGGGAGAGTCTCTTTCAGTACACAGGCACAGAGACAGAACTTGTTAAGATAAACTCAGAACTGCCCTGCTTGCCATGACTCACAGCCAAATGTGTCTAGGAATTGCTGATAATTAAGGTTTATGAATATCAGTACCACAGAATCAATCCTGCAGGTGAACAAGCACCCCATGATTTAAAGGAATTTCAGGTATTCACAACAGTGACTAATTGGTTGCCAACAAACTGAATAATTGGTTGCCAATAAGATTCCTCCACAGTCACCTTTTGCATCTTACTTTCCACCATATAAACTATTTTCCTCCATCCTTTGTCTCTTCTCATCCATATAACTCTTCCCTTCAGCGTTCCCGAGTCCAGGAGCAACCTCTTCAGGACAGCAAAGTTACCCAGCGATAATTTGCTGGCAAGAGAAGAGACAAGAGCCCAAGAAGCTGCCTAGGTCAGGCCACAGGGCAGAGCTGTGCCACTTCATTAGCAGCAATGGCAACAAGAAAATCCCAGTGGCTCTGCAATAATAAATATATAATAAATGCTACCTTTACACATAGCAGAAAATCCCTGCAGGTTATACTGCTGGGGAATAGTTTTGCTTTGCGCTTAGCAAAGGAGTATGGCAGGGCTTTCCCATCCCTTACTTCTGCAACCCAATGCTCTCAGCAAAACACCAACCGCATTTCTCACCCTCCCCCCCCCCCTCCCTCCCCTTTTTTTTTTTTTTTTTAAACGACGGATTTGTAATTGCCTTGCTTATGGCAAACTGGGTATACCTGCCTATATCGCTGCTCCCCCAGGATGGAAACAGAGCTGCTCTAGCAGGCAGCACGGCTCATACGCTCAGGCTGTGAAGATGGAGCAGAGGGTCTCCTTCAACTCAGGCAGTGACAGCCTCTGGGCTTTGGAAGCACAGGACAAGTCCAGTACCACTGTGCTATATTGAAGGGTCTTTTGTTTTTGTTGGAGAGCAACAGTTGGGAACTCACCCTGGATTTCTTCTGACCTGAAAGAAACTGTACCTCAGGTATCACTACACAGAGAAAATTATTAGAGAATGACTTAAACATCTGAGGGCCCAGCTGAAAAGAAGGCACGGTAGGAGACCTAAGTGGTCCACAGATCTCCCACCTTACTGGCAACTCAGGGTGTCTTTTTTTTCTTTCTTTTTTTTTTTTTTTTTAACTGTGGGAAGGGAGGCTGTCATGATGAGGCGAGAATGAGGTGGCTGTGAGGTTTCTCCAAGGAGCCTTTAACTACCCTCTGGGTATATTAGCGCCTGCCTGCAACACGTGAAACACTTGAATATTAGCTTAGTTCTCTTTCTCCAGTTAAAAGCATTAAATTGCAGATGCCAAGTGTTTTCTTCCCCTCATTCTCTTTCAAATTCCTGAAAGCTAAAGTAATTTTGTCATGACTCACATTATAAAAAGAACAAGCGATGTGACTGCTCCCACTTATCATGCACAAGTACAAAACAAATATTCTCTGTCCGCTCTACCTTGACTTGCTGGTGCCTGCAGTCCTATCACCACAGCCATCTGTTTAAGCATTAATGCCAAGCTCTGCTCCATGAAGTAATTCCTTCTTTTTGTTTTTCTTTTTTTTTTTTCCCCTTCTTTTTCTCAGGGGTGAAAACCTCCCCCCACACCACCAATTATTCTTCTATCATTCCCATTAATTCACTGGAATTCATATGTGGTAATGAAAAGAAGAATTTGGCTACGGCATGAGTAAAAATCCAAGGTGCTAACAGAAAATACCCATTCTCAGATCACAGAGACTGGATACAAATCACAGTAGAAATATATGACAGAATTTGGACACAGGCACCCCTCGAGGTTTTATCCATTAATCTGGAAACAGGCACCCCTCAAGGTTTTATCCACAACCACTTACCTCCCAGAATATATGCCTAATCTTGCCAGAGTTCTTGATGAATATCATTCATCCCGTGACACAATCTGATCACCGTTTCCACTGATGGAAACAATTACAATCATTACGTTTCTAAATTATAAACGCGCTCCGAGGCAACTGCTGAGGTTTTACCTTAAGTTCACAAGCCCAAGTCCTCTTCTCAACTAAGAGATTAGTTGTTTTTTCTCCATATTCAGTGTAATGTCAGCCTCTGGAAAATAGGCTTTTCTTTTGCAAACCCATCCCATCTCAGCCCCTTTCAGTTCTCAGCTCACAATGTTACCATCACTGCAGTTACAAAGACATCCAAAGTACGATGCGAACTAAAACCAATTTTGTGAAGTCATATGAAAACACAGGGCTTTAATTTTCACTTGAGTCTACCTTTCAAAAGTCACAACAAAGAAAGGAATTTAACCATATTGAACAGGTGTCATATTTGGGATAAGTAACAGATTAATTTTCCAAATTCAGTGAAATACGTTCTTTAAGGAGGTTTACAAGGTAGGAGAAAAGTTCTTTAGTAAAACCCTTACAGATGACATCATTTTTTGCAACTAACTCTGTGACTTCTGCTCCTTTTGGTGAAGTGCCAAAGAACTATGATCATAACCCTTTACACATATATGGCACAGGTAAAACTAGGAAGCACTGGAAATCCAGTGGAGCAGATTTTGGTGACAAGTTTTTTGAGTGATACTGGTCCATCTGTGATAAGGATGATGCTCCAAGCTTCTGAATCCTTGCTACCAAATTCAGACTGAAGGTGTTTCGGATCTATTCCCATGACCAATGTGTAAGCAGAAAGCAAACACTGCCAAAAGCACCTGCACAACCGTGTACTTATCATAACCAAATTTCAAACTCCAGCCTTCCCAGCCTTTCTGAGGGAGGGGTAAATGGTTAAAAAACCTGCACTGCCACTTCACAGTGCAAGTTTTTCTTGGAATACACACTAGATGCAGTCCGAGGGTTCCTCGCTAGTACAAACTACAAGGTTCTGATGCACATGTGGAAACACAACAGCACAGCTCTGCCTTATCACCCACTCTTTCTTATGACTGACACAGGCTGTGCACCCTCTGCTGAAGGTGACGTTTCTAACTCACTTCTGCTAAGCCTTTTATCATCAGTACGATGTATAAAATATTAAATAATAATGGTCATGGCTAGATAAATAATTCACTAAAATTAAAAATCCATGCAATTGTGGGCCCTTTTTGTTCTTCATGGACTGAACCAGATTTCTGTGAATGGATTTGTTATTCAGAAACATCCGCCAAATAGTTCATTTGAGCACATTTCCGCCTCCAGAACACTTGCGAGCTGCTCACTTCAATTACTCCTTATTCACACAGCGCGAGTGGTAGCTCAGTATTGTTTCCAGTTCCTGACTAGAGGAATACAACTTTTTAAATGGAGGAGTGATAAGTAGCAAATGCTAAATCACTGTTCATAAATAGCTTTCTAAGATAGATGACTGCATGATTACACGCTTACATTAAGGTCTATGAAACCTACCAAACAGAGCAACGTTTTTACAAATACCTACACAAAAGGAGTAATACAACCCTACATATAGCGCTAGTCACACTCAGTGCTTACATTTCAAAAGTATTTACAAATGGCTCTTTGTATTAAGCAGAAAAATTTCTATCCAAGAGTGAGATTTTAAACTCTCAAGCAGTGATACTGTGCCACAGAATTCATTGTTGCTTTTCAAATGGAATTTCTATCCAAGAGTGAGATTTTAAACTCTCAAGCAGTGATACTGTGCCAAAGAATTCATTGTTGGTTTTCAAATGGAAAGAACAGTCCCGTCCAAAAAAACTTGGTACTTTTGAAGCAGGTTCAGGTTCAGCACCTTCACTCCTGACAATCACCGCCACTTCCTTTTCCCTTTTTCCGTGCTGTATACATATGTGAGTAATTTTATCTTCCTCCCAAAGCTGTGACGCTAAAAATCCACCCACATCTTTCCACTACCTGATAACGGATCATTGCAAAGTTCTCTTTGATTACAGTGTGAAGCATAATGATAACCATGAAGGGAGATGGCCAAAAATTTGTTGGCATCAACCTCAATATCTAAAGGCTGGTTATGCTATTTCTGTGCCAGAAGAAGGAGAGGTGCTATACTATATAATTTAGTGACGGATGACACTATTCTGCTGCCATGGGTGAGCTGTAGTGTCACGATGTTTGCAGTGACATTTGGGTGGCTGATTGATGGAGAGCTTTTGCAACATGAATTTCATCGGGTGTGGCTGTGCCATAGGAGACCTAGTATTTTTTAAGGTGCAGAACAGGCAAGAAGCTGTTTGAGCTGACAGAAGTCAGAAACAAGTTAAATATAATAAGTACCACTCCAGCCATCTATAGTAACAGAATCTGTTCCCTCTGAGTCCTCTTTTCATTTTTATTTTGGACTGGCAGTAACAAATATGAAAAATTCAATGCTGTAACTGATGTCAGAAGAAATCAGCCAAAAATCAAGACAATGAAAGGCAACAAACTTCCTACGTTCCTGTGAGCCTACCTACCCTACCTAAGCCTTGCTCTTCAGATCCTCTCTCTTGTTTGCCAATACAGTGCTCACCCCCTCCTTCTTGTCATCAATATACACTACTTTTTAAAAATATTTTTTTACAGTTCAGAGCTGACTGTAAGCTCCAGGGCTGATGGGGACTTTGATTCAATGCTGACTTCAAAGGGAACGTGCTAGGTGCTTACACACGAGTGACATGTCATCACTTCTCTTCCTGCACTCAGTGTGCCCTGATGAATAATCAAGGCATCTTTTATAGAGACACAAGAAATGCCGATCACAGTTTTCCTCTGAGTCAGTTGACATTTTTATTTTATATATAAAGCAAATGAGGGTGGAAGACACAGAGAGCAAGAGATGAGACTGTGTGCCAGCCCCTTCAGATCCCATTTAGTCTGTTACAGAGAAGTTAGTTTTCACAACCCTGGACGCTAGTAAGGGGCACAGGCACATGTCCCTCCTCTGAGAAATTAATAAATCTTGAGACAGTTAAAAGGAAAGACAAAAGAAAATTTACAGCCTTTAGTATGGACATCTGTGCCACTACGTGTCATGGGATTAGGGGGAGGGACCTGAAGGACTTGCAACGTTGCTGAGAGGAGGGACATACAGGTTTCAGATCTTTCCATAAGTCAGTCACTCCAATATATAGTAGAAGTAACCTGGTAATTGCATCAGACACAGACAATAAGAATGAGGAACAAGCTTCCTTCATAACAACTCTGCCACAGTGCTTTCAAAGCTCTACCATCCTTGTGATGGTCCCCCACCACTCTCCCACTGCGCTTGGGATGTGACCTGCAGCATCCGCAGATACTCCAGTCCTGCATGAAAGCACAGCAACCTTCTCTTTCATTATTTCAGAGTTTTGTCAGGACTCAAATACCCAGCTCAAAACAATTAGGTGCAAAAAATCTAATGGAAGAATCCCCATGAGAATCACTGTTTCCAAATTTAGTAATGAAGTAGTTAATTATTTTAGTGAAATGTAATGTGATTTTTCACAGCAACTGCAACAAAACAGCATTAGCTATTGCTGGGCTCACACACCATGACATATTCTGTCTTCAATTTCCTATCCATAGGGGTAAGAAATCGGATTAGTGGAAGATGGCTTGGACATTCCCAGAAGAGGCCAGCCTCCAGTCCACGCCAGTTACTGTTCTCTGTGAGTACTCCCAGGTGATTTCAGTAGAAACTTCCTAACCTGATAGTGAAGTAAAAGATAAACTACTACCAAAATCAAAGCCAGTACTGAGCAGCAAGACTGATGGAAAACAGGTTAGTTCCTCTTCTTTTTTCACTTTTCTTAAAATGATTAGAGAAACAAAAGATTTTGCTTAAGCATCTAAAACAATTTGAATAGCTCCAAGGAATGTTAAAAGGATTATGCAACATGGGTAGATTTCTTGTAGAAGAAAAACAAAAGCAAAGTTTTATCCTCATGGCTTTCCATCACTTTATGAAGATGCTTTTTTTCCAAGATAATTTTTCACTGGATTTGTTTTTAAGGAAGGCAACGGGTGTTGTTACGCAGCAGGTTGACAGGGAGGTCAGCTGGAGACTGTCAGGCCTGCTGGGAACATGGGACATGCTGCCACAGCCACTTTGCACGTGAGGGACAATCAGGAACAGGGTCCCATCAGGGGGAGCTTGGAGCCAGCCCGGCTAGGTGTCAGACAGGGCACTGTGACTGCCACTATCATTCCTCCCCTTCTAGGATGTCTTAATGACACACTCATTTGCATAGCACGGTCAAGAGGATGATGAAATCAAATATTCAAGATACTTTCCATCGGGCCATCCTCTCCCATATAAGCTCTATGCACCATATATGCTCTCCTTCCTCACTTCCATCTCCTATGGCTCTGCTCACCATAACAGATATAGAGCCTCAAACAGGCTTGATGCATATGTTTGGTATAAAACCAAACAAGGCTTGATGGGAAGAGAATTCTTCGTTTAGAATAATGAACAGGAAAGAAGAAGAGAGAAGAAGAAAAGGGAAGAAGAAAAGGG
>JAVJGJ010000060.1:66353897-66383006 GCA_035590215.1 Microhierax caerulescens | reverse complement strand
CAGCCCTTCCCTGTCTGTAAGCAGCAGGTCCAGCTGGGCATCGCCCCTGGCTGGCTCCCTCACCCGCTGTGCCAGGCACTTCAGGAACCTCCCAGGCTGCTTCCTCTCCCCTGTGTTGCACTTCCAGTGGACATCTGGTAAGTTGAAGTTCCCCCATGAGAACAAGGGATCATGAGATTTCTCCCAGCTGCTTGTAGAATGTTTCACCTGCCTCTTCACCCTGGCTGGGTGGTCTACAACAGACTCCCGCCAGGATAGCCACCTTCTTGGCCCTCCCACGGATTCTTGCCCACAACTTAGTTACAACCGACAGAAGTTTGCAAACATCTTGCAATTCCTCAACAGTCTGGAACTGCACTGAGGTCACGCTCTTAAAATACAATCAAGAAAAAATAATAATCTCCTTGGTTTTGCATCACATGCAAACTTTACATTGCACAAAATGTAATGATTGCATCTTTTCCCATACAGGTGCTCAGAATATAGATACTTCGGGAAACATCAAGCTGAGAGTTTCCACACTGAAATCCAGGGGAAGCGTAAGTGCTGGCTCTAAGCTGGTGGCTGCATCACTTTACCATCCTGCCCTCCAGGGAGAGGTTGGAGAAACAGCAGGCTAGATTTGCTTTCTTATCCTTTTTCAAAAAAAATTGTCTATATATGCGTATGGGGGCAAAAGAGGGACATGAAGGGAAGGTCTCCTTTCAGGAATGGACCTGAAAATGGGAATTTTCAGCGGCACAGTATGTCACCAAATATCTTGTTGCTTTCTCTACCATTACGGAAAGCAGTACTTCGTTTGCCCTTGCCTGCCATATTTGCTTTGTAGGGTTTGCCACATACAGGCCTTCATTTGCCACCTTGTAGCACAGGAAATCTGGGATTCTCTCTCTGTGGGGCTAATTAGGTCAGGGATTCCTATTCCCCTCCAGTATCACTACCAAATGCCTGAAAGTACAGACACCAAAGCTCTTAACTGCACTCATCCTTGCTCTGTATTTCCATCCAACAGAGACAAACGCCCTGGAAAAACTGCTCCTAGAGCAAGCTAGTGTTAAAAACAGAGTTCACTTTTATTCTTTTAAATGAGTTAGTTAGAAACCAGTCAGCTGTTTGTTCGGCATTCTGAGCCAAAGCCAAGCACCTATGTCTCCCTCGACTTGCATTAGTCTTGAGAACGCAAACAATAAGCAAGCTGGGGCTTAATGAGCCTGCATGTGGGGGTCAGTCTGGCGGAACGGAACAGGATGGTAATTTTTGGAGCCATCCCAGTTTGAAACAGGAACTACAGAGGAGGATAACAAGAGCAACAGAGAACTAGGGACCTGCAGAGATACCTCATTCAAAGGATTTCACAGATAGCGACTCCCTCGTGGCTTCTCTACTCCAGCTAATCTAAGATACTATTGCCCAAGTACTGGCACCGAGCAGCTAATCCAGATCAGCTTGCATCAGCCTTTGGCATAGCTGCAGTGGCGCATCTGGGTTGAGAAGGCAATGAGCCGCCTCTCCAGCAACGTATAAACATACTGGCTTTCAGAGAGATTCTCTTCAAATAAAATGTGTACGTACAACACACAAAAGGAACATACTCGAGACTGAAGAAACACTTTAACAGCTCTAAAACCTTCCTGTAACTATTTCCGAACAACACGTAATAGAACCTTCTGCTAAAACCACAGTGTGTGACAAGCACAGACCTTTGCTGTTAGAGCCAAAAGCAAACCTCCTTTAATTGTCTCTAAAATGCAGCAGATAAAAAATTCCAGACATAAAACCACTCCACCAACTAGGCAGTCAACGGACGACACATGCTAGAGGAAATGGAGAGCCATGGTACCATCTTCAACCAGTCACCCCTTCCCTCTCCCGACTCATTCCACAGACCCCATTCTGGGGCACATCCCATACTCCCTTCGTTACTCAACTTCTTAACAGACTCCTTTCATTTCCCTGGCCTTCGCAGCCCTGACGAGCAGGATACTCATTAACCCGAGAGGCTCAGATATAGAGGTGATGGGTTGATAGAAATTTCTAGAGGCAGACTGCGTTAGTGTCATACGCATATCTTTGGGCCATCCAGAGAAGGAATCTTCAATTATTCCAAGGCAATTTAACGAGCTTTTGAGAATTTTACCTTGACAACCCGTTCCCCAAGCTGCAAAACAATGAACGGAGAAATCTGAACATCAGAGAACTGAATGGTTAAAATCCTGCTTGCGATCTCCTGCAGACTCTTTCCCTGGGAATGTTTGAGCATAATAGTTCTGCGTAGGAAGAAAGGAACTGTTGATATTTTAGTCATCTGTATAGATCCTGGTTTGTTTTTTTTTAAAATTAAAAAAATAAAAAGGTGCGTCTAATGATTTTTCAGAAGTGGACTAATATAACCATTAAAAATAATATTCATACAGATTGTAATCAGCTCCAGTGTCTCTCAGCACATGTGTGGGTTGGAGATGAGCGCTGTGGCCAGTAGGCAGGGCCTTTTTTGGTACTGATGGGGGTGTATATTAAAACTTTAAAAGTTACTCTGATTAATTCACATCAAATCTGCTTAATTTTCCTCCCTGCTTAATTATTCCAGCTGCTAAGATTCCCAAAAGGGAGTCAATTGTGCTCTTGAGCTTCATGATTAGAGTTAGGCCTTTTTTTCAACTAGATTGAGACCCACCAACTCACAAGGAAGTTGGCTGGGACTTTTTCACACACTGGTTGTCAGAGCAGTTATCAAGAAAAGGTAATTTCATAATAAGACTCAACATCTCAGTTCCTGAACAGATCTCTCCTTTGAGACTACATATCAGTAGAATTCAAACTATGTAATTTCAGTTCTCTTTGTTACCTTCAATATACTCTGGCTTTGGACATAAATACCGAGAAAATGCCTTCATACAAGGTTTGTCTATTGGCAATCCCCAGGGAGCAGGACAGGTGTAAAGATTTTACTTCCCAATTAGTTTTATCAGGGGTATTCAAGGAATTTTAATTGTTTCCTACGACATTAACATTTCCCTGACTGGGAGAGCAGCACCATGCTTTGCAGAGCAATTGTGGCTTCTCCCTAGCTATGATCCTTCTCTGACCATAGTTTTCACTTCACTGTTCTGCTAATGCTTTTCATTCTTCTTGAGTTTGTGCCCATTCTAAACACAATAACCTGATTAGATTCCTTTCCTCAGAAAGCTGAGAGGAGGTCACATCAATCATAGCAAGAGTTTTCTGAACACATGGAGAATGAGCATAGGTTGGATACCTCTACATTTTCCATTCTCCTACAGAGAGAGTGCTCATTCATGTAATAACCCTTAATGCAGGTATACAATATTTAATTGCGTATTTCATTCACCTCCCAAAAATGTATATGCAATTTAACTGAAACTACTGGAAATAAAAATCATGTTCAAACTGCTCCAGCCAAAATAACGTCAAGTACAATCTAAAAAAGGCTACACAGTGTTTCAAAAGAAAGCCTTTAGATTTTCATATAAAAGTGAAACCCTCAATTTCAAATTTGCCTGATTTAAAAAAGTCAGTAAAAATAGAAACTAAGCACTTGGTCTATCACATATAGAAATACATTAAAGCATATTTTAATTACATAGGGGAGAGAAAAAGAAAAGCGCTTGACTCTTTCCAACACTCCATTTTCTATTTCAATCAGCAAACGATAAAAACATCCTTTGCAATTCAGTCCTACATACAACAATTTAAAAAGCTACCTTTGACTTTGCTTCCCAGTTTTCTACTCATCTTATGGGACTATTACAGCTACACCTGTTCTGCTTACCTGTACTACCTTCAGTGCCCAAAAAAGCAGCCTACAAATACATTTTGCTTCCTAATCTCTCAAAGAGGTTGGCCACTATTACTTAGACCGTTCAACTGGCTGGGAAAGACAGAGAGGCAGTGTAAATTATGGGTGGTCATGCAGGAGGTTTAAAAACCATCTCTCCTGGCTTCAGTCACGCTCTGTGATATATATCATCCTTCCTCTATTTATTACACTAATGAGTCACATATAAATGTTCCTACTGCTGAGACCGCCAACATTTACCTAGGACCTATTCCATGAGCCGAGTTCTGATCTGTCTTAAACTCCATTATTATTGATCATTGGCACCTTGGCCCCATGTAGATCTGGGACCTCACACGATCAGTCCCATCAACATAGCAGTAACGTTTGCTACTACTACTGTAGAAAAGTTGGGTTTTTTTCTCGAGAAAAATTAATAAACAACTATCATTGCAGTTGTAATAAGCACAGGAATAGCAACAAGGCAGAAAGAGATCAACACGTTAATTTTCTCCCATACTCAAGGGCTTAAATGAACCTTGCTCTGCAGAGGTGAGAAGCTTCCAGACACTGAAGCACTCCAGTCTGGTAGCTTTTGTCAATTCCATTATTTTTTACTGAGACTTGTACTCACAAAAACATCTCAGATTGACAGTCCTGGAGATGATGTCCTGCGTTATCTACGGAGCAGATACAGTCCAAGAAGCAGCAATGCTTTTAGGTCTGATTTATTTTCATTTCAGTCTTAAACAAGTCCTTTGATTTTTAATTGTCAATAGTGACATCTCTCCCCACTAGCACCATTTTTTATTTTTCTCTAAAAGATAACAAAAGTGTTTCCTTGAGCCATATAGATTTTACTTCTAAACCTGATTAATTCTTCCTAAATACAGACTGTATCTTCACAAATATTTTTATTGCTGTGATTGCCAAAGAATCTACAGGTTACTTAATCAGTGACCTTACTTTTAAATACATAAACAATTCTCTATTTACATTAAAAGAAACATCTGAGTAGTTATATTTTAATAAGGTTTTGTTTTGCGGACAAGGAGATCACTCACTGAAACCAAACCTACAGATATGCAATATGGAGTGGCAATCAAGAAAAGGGAAACGAAAATGGGCAAATTAATCATTTTAAGATATTAACTGTCATATGCTGTTTCACTTGTGTACGTACCACCAGCTACACAGAGCAATGAACCACTTTGAGGCAGGGGAATAGCACAACAATGTAATAACAACAAAAGAAAATTTACAACCAACATCTGCAGGAGGCAAAAGAGAATGAAGGAGGAAAGGATAATCTAGTGAGTGGACGACAAGTAATCTGCTTAAAGCTGAGTGTCGGGAGAGAACAAACATAGAGTCTGGTGTGCTGCAGCAGCCTGGCTCAAGAAGCAACAGTTGCCAAGACCCAACCATTGCGACAAATGTGCTGGCAGTTCTGCTGTAGGCAGCAACCAGGCAATCAGACTCTAACATAAAAGGTAACATCCTAATCTCTAAACTTGATCTAAAGCATGAGGTTTTAGTACCCTTTCCAATTTCCCTGTTCCTGTTAACAAGAATATCCAAAGTTACAGCAATTATCTACATAAATGTCATCTCTTGCTGCATCTCACTAAGCTTTTGGCCTCAATGACACCCTTTGACAAATCACACATTGAAAACCTAGGTTCGTCTCGTTACCACACCACAGATTTCTCGCGTGTTACACAAAATCTTTAAAGACAAGGTTTTTTAAAGGAATTTAAGCGCATAACACATCCTTACCAATCTGTTGGATTCTATTCTCATAATGGGGATAACTGCACCTTGCTATATCTTACTTATCTTTACAGCATCTCCAAATTACAGACTGTAAAAGCCTTTACTACTTGAGTAATGAGTAGGCAGGTGTGTAAGGGACCATGTACTTAGTGATGAAATTAGGTAAATTGTCACATAATGGCTAGTCGCTCTCTCCTTCTGCTTGAAAGAGCTATTTTCTAAAGACCGTTCTCTTGTTCTCTGTCCAGTTGAGTTCTAAATAAGTAAAACATCAAGACTGGCTCAGAAATGACATTCACTATGATTTTCTTGCTTACAGGGTCCCTCCACTTGTATTGATAGCAGCAAATCTTTCACCCTGCTGACTTGTCAAGAGAAGAAAGACACCATCATTATAAGAACATAACTATGACAGAGGATTCCTGTACTGCTCATTGAGCTTTGCCTTGGTCAAAACCCACAACAGAGCTGTCAAAAAGGTCTGCCAAGGAAATAACAGGTACCCAGCCCCTACATAGTGAGCTCCTTTCCTTATGCTCTAGACCCACTCCTCCCTCCCCATTAATTACTTCTCACCTTGTTTCTTCAAAGCCCTTACCGGGTGAGAAATGAAAGGTTTATTCTCTACTGTAGCTGCTCTGACACAGACTTTCCCACAAAACCTTTAAGTAATTTTTGCACCTTAGAAAATCTGTACTATAAACAGTAGTGAAAACCACATGAATTTTGTATCAGGCGTCAGTGTGACATCTATTATTTGAACACTAACAAGGTCCACTGAAGCCCTCTTGAGCATCTGTAGGAAAAGCATAGGCTGGAGGTAAGGAAGGAAAGAAACAATGAGTCAGGATTGCAAACTGCTCTGTTTTAGAATTCATTTGCTTGGTTATCTTTGACAAAGTCCCAACCCCTAATAACAGACAGAAAGAAAGACTCAAGATCAACGTCCATTCACAATTCTATATCTTCAAACAGAGACAGAGAATGCCCTCATGTAAGATTCAAATTTAACTCCTTCCTACTTGGACCTTTGTGTCATCTAGTGCACTTCTTATGATAAAGTATTTACATGGGAATTGCTGAGTCACCAAGAAAAGAGAGAAGAATTTTATATGTGAAAGGAACAAAGCCTGCTGGATTTTTGTTTTGAGTTTTTTGGAGGGTTTTTTTTTTTGGGGGGTGGTATTTGTTGTTTTTTTTTAATAAAGCATTCTGTGGCATGAGTCAGATAATACAGAGTGGGAGGATCACACTCCAGCAGGCTGCGGTAGAGCAGGTGGAGCTGTGGAGACAGTTTGGGTATATGCAGCGGGTACGTTCTCCCTTGAAGGACTTGGAGAAACAAGTGCTACAAAACCGCTTTTGCAAAGATATCTTGCTGCTAAACTTGTACTTAAAACACTGGGATTCCTGAGCTCTTTTCCTGCACTTACCAATTAATGTTCTCCTTCTGCATCTTCTTTTTCAAGATGGGGACAAAACCCACAGACTTATTTCACAGGCTACTTGGGAAAGTACTTCTGAAAGCAGGTGGCATACTTTGCAAACAGCAAGTATATCAAAACCCAAAATACTTACACTATTCCCTGGACACAGAGCAGACTCAGAGCTTATTTTCTTTGGTCCCTAACTACTGACTTTATTCTGGCTCTTCTGCTATATTGTGGCAGATACAAGCAAACTGACACCTAAAGCCTAGACAAAAGTTTTTACAAGGCCCTGTATTCCTCCAAATACATCAGGAAGTTTTTTAATAAGGCTGAAAGTCCCTGGATTTAACCATCAGATTTATTGCATTTCCAGGATTATAGAATAGCCTGGGTCTGTCTGTTTGTCTTCTCAATTAAATTGGCATGAATAAACAATAATGCTACTGATCTCAGAGAAGTCGCATCGGTGTGAAAGGAAACGTCAGGTCCACAGTGAGGAGACCAGTCCTTGCATTAATGTAGCCCCCTCAGTGGCTCAGCAAATAATTTTAAATAAATAAATAATGCAAACAAGAGACAGTAAACCCAAATTTGCATAATGAGATCTTTGGGTTTTCTGCTGGTTGGAATATTATTTATACAAACAAACAATAGCCCCAGGTGTTCTGAAATAAGCCCAGCAGGTTCCCTGAAGGTTTGTTAGCTGACTGCTTTTGCCTGGGGGCCACTGGATCTGTTAGAGTCTTGCTGGAGCTTTCTGCTGAAGAAACCCTTCCCGAGAGTCTCAAACCTGGTAACAGGCAAGTCAACGAGTACGCCAGGAAAAGGCTGTGGGGACCCCAGTGAGGCATGCATTTACTGTGCCTAGCACGGGATGCCAGATTTTTGACAGCACGGGTCACATCTCATTTGTAATGTGCATTAGAAGCTTTTAATCAAGGTAGAGAGACTAATCCTCTGTCCTTCCACGGCAGAGAGCTCGGGCTGGGCGCACAGTGCTGCACAACTGTGGTTCCAAGGGATGAGGGAAGATCCTTGAGGGGAAAAAGTGATGAAATTGGCATGATTGCTAGTGGCTTCCTGTAGGAGACCGAGCTAGTAATTTGGGAAAACAAGCTTGTTACAGGAAAACAGGAATGGCATCAATCCGCTGTAATGATCAGGCAGTGGAAGGGTTCCTCAATGTCACGCTCCATTCTGGGTTTGAGCCACGTGCCCCACAGGCTGGGGCCTCGCTGAGCGTCAATGAACACAGCCTAACGATTTCCCCGCTCGTTTTAGTCTCCCAAGCTAGTATTAATTTACAGCAGGAACCACAAAAGACAAAAGCAATGCAGCAAAACTGTGGGCAGACTAGAAGGTGGTTTCCATCCGCTACGCCATACAGACTTTCCCCTGTCAGGGTGAAGGAGATGAAAGGCTGGATGCTTCAACCAGCCGGTTGGGTCTTGAGATAAGGCACTAACTCACATGGGACAGGGAGTTTCCAGTTTCCTCCAGACGATGGGCAATTTTTAAAATAATCACAACACTCCAGAGTACCATCTAGCTAAGAAAACATTGTTCAGGGAGTAAATCCCCGAGATGATGAAACATTCCTTTTACAGATGGGAGCACAGAGGCACAGAAGGATTAAATGACTTGCCGGGTATTATAAAGCAAATCAGTGATAAAATACAGAAAAGAATCAGGTGTCCTGATGCTGATTTCTGTACATAAATCACTAGACCATAATTTCTTCTGCAAGATCATAGTTTCCTCCTTTCATATGCTGTCTTGCTGCCAGAGGAAGATTATTCTACATGCTGCATGGAGTAACATTTTTCCAAGTCTAATTCAAAACCTGTCAAGCCACGGAGTTTCTCTTCTATTCCCTTGGGAAACGATTCCAAAGCTTGACAGTGCAAGGACACATCTCTATGACAGGAAGCTTTCCATGATGCTTACCCTTAAAGTTGTCTATTCTCTACTTGCAGTCATCTAAATATCTTGTCTCTCCACAGAATTTACAATCCGCAAACACTAGCAGAGTTCTATTTCCCCTTCTCTCTCACAACTATCACTTAAGCAATATAAAACTAATTACCCCTAAAACCAATTCCTTAAACTCCCAAAACGGTTTTCATTTGTCCCCCTGAATTTTCTCCACTTTTCCGATATTAGACACTTATTTCAGCCTTTCCATAGTGTGTTCTTTGACCTTGACCAGTACTCCTTGTCTCCCTGCTGATGGGACAGGCTGCAGCAGTACACGGGATGATGGGAGACCCGAAGTCTGGAGTGGGAAATCAATGGTGTCGCAAGACCTCTAGGGCTGAGTGATTACTGGCGAGCTCCTAGAGGAATGCTTCTATCTGCCCCTTGGAAGTGAAAGGAATGCCAGTTCCTCAATTAACATTGGGCTAATTTACTCAAAGGTGAAAGGCAAAACTTACTCCTTCCTTTTATCATTTTAGCCCACAGAAGTTAAAGAAACAGATGTTAAATTCCAATATTAAATAATAATCAAATTGTTTGTTTCACTGCCTGGCTAAATTGGCAAAAGGCAAGCACCAATACCTGAAACCTTTGAGGTTTCCACTGCGGTCAGAATTAAGCCTCGCAAAAATGGCCATCTCAGCAGAAATATACAACCATGGGCTGCCACATTAACATAAAGTACAGCAGCCAAAAATTATTGCTGCCTCTAATCTCCAAACACTCAGGAGCTCAACTGCGTTCAGCGGAATGACCTGTCCTCCATGATGCATTAGTGTTTGCACTCACTGTAACTCACTCTCATGCGAACACAGAGCCCGTCCTTTCAGAGAACAGAGATTTATGCTTCCTGAAATAAAAAAAACCCACAATATTTTAACTGCCCCTGCCTGGTCCTCTTCCTCCTCTCTAACAAAATCATCAACTCTTAGCTTTTTGAGGACAGTGGGACTTCTATTTTGGGTAGAGATCAAGAAACAAAGAACAACCCACAGCTTCAATTAGCATCTTGCTATTGACACCCCAGAGGACTCAGTAAGTTCCTTTCTCTCAATATTTCTAAAATGAAAGTGATGTGAAATAGTTAACAGCTTGAACACGAAGCTATAAAGAACTCGTGTAAATGTAAATGTGAGTACAGAAAGTCACATTAAAAAATATCCTGCTGATCATCTTTCCTTTGAGTTTATGCCATCTCTGACCCATCTATCTCATTTCTTCTCTATTTTATCTTTACTTCTCCTTAAAAACATTACAGCTACATCTATGAACAAGCCTGTCTAAAATTAAACTAGGAGAAACTAATATGTAGAAGTTCTTATTTTTGACTAAGGGTTGTTTTATTTTAATTTAATAACTGAGTTCTTGTTTGTATTTAAACTGCTTTCAGTTACTTTCAGCTAAATTGACGAAAACCAAGTTTAAACCAAAGTCCGTGCACTGGTTTAATGAAGGTCATTGGAAACAGCATCTGAAACTGGTGCAATGGCAGAGGAGGGCAAAGTCTGAAGGTTTACTTTTGCAGATGGACAAACGTCTGCCTAAAAGAGAAATAAGCCGAGGTTAAACCTCACTGGAACTAGTAGATTTAAATTGCCACCCAGGTAATTGTAAAGTACTTAGTTGAAAACAATTTTCCACTTCAGACAAAGGGATAATATAACGTTGTTTCAGATTTTGCATAATTAAAATTAAAATAGTCCAAACCAAACCAACCAAACAAAAAATACCAACACACCACGAAACACCAGAAAAGATCAAACACTACCAAAAAAAACCAAACAGAAGAGCACACACCATTGCTGTGCCACTCCTTCGGAAGACTCACAAGAGCAGAACACACTCTCCAGGTGGAGACAGCAGGAGAAGTTCAGCTCAAGCTGAGCTGACGTGTGGTGTGGCTGTGGGACAGAGTGTTTGGGGAAGGATGCCACAGAGAGACCTGTTGCTCTGACAGAGAAGGACCTTTATTTTCATATTTTATTTTGTCTGAGAATGGGGGGCTTTATACATTCCTTTAAAATCACAAAAATCCATTAAAGAGATCTGACTCCATTAAATCAATTTCCTCTCCACAACTGAATTAAACTGCTACCCCCTAAATTTAGGCTTAGCTGCTGTAATGCAAAGGAGCACTGCTTTTAATAGGAAGGTAGCAGCGATAAGTAATCCAGCATCTATTACTGCAATAAGAGCACGCTGCTGACAATGACTGATGGTTACTGCTCTGAAATCATCCTACATAAGATGAAAGATTAAATCAGATCTAGCTCTATACATAGACAACCTTTTCCACACATTTAAATATGTTCTAAAAACCAGACAACGGTAACCAGAACCCTCCATGATGCCACAGTGTTACCTAAAGGCTCCTCGTTACCCTCCTCTCTTTAGGACTGAACAGCTGTCATAAACACCGAAGGAATGTTCATATTAAGGACCACTGCTATGGCAATTCTACCAAATAAAATATCTGGAATGCAGCAGTTACTCCTCATTAATAATCATACTTCGGGCTTTCATTTAGGCCTCGACATAAGCGAAGTGCTGCAACAGCAAAAAGTAGTAAGTGTTAACGATAGTTTGATTCAGGTAACCTAAGCTGCAGAACCAGGAGAAGCCCCAAAAGTTTGCTTCAGAGAAATCTTTGCATCTACTCTAAGAGGTCTTTTTAAAGGGCCACCAATAACAGGGGATTAAATCTGCAAAGGAAATTGATGACATTCAACTCCAATGTGTAGAAGTCTCACATACTTCTATTTCAAACGCACCACATGTTCCCACCAAAATAATCAGCTGTGAAAGAGTGAATTATGCCTGTATTTAAAATTAATTTGTTAGGCTTTGGATCTGTATCCCCTCAAAACAGACACACACACTCCTAACATCCTTCAGAAGCACTGCTTACAGGTTGTCCGCAGCCTCATCCATCTGCTTCAGAAACATTTTAAACGATACATATCTATGAGATACACTCCATTAAAATAAGCCAGCAAATATTTCAAGCCCCACCCAGTTCTCCCCACATTTACACCTCTCCTGTCATCCCAGCAGACACGGCATTCTCAATATTCAGGCCTATCGGGTTGTGTCAGAAACATAACCACTGTCCCTGTGTCATCTGTGTCAAAGAAATCCCTTTTTTTCCCCTCCCTCCTCTTCCCTAGATCTAAGCCACTGAGCCCAGAAAGGTTGTCTACTTCTTTTATGCCTCATCTGAGAAATCAATAAATGCTCTCAGCCTTCCCAGCTTTATGTTTTTATTTGACAACAGTATACAACAACAACGATCTATGTGACATGGTTACAGCGGACTAATCTTAGGTGTACTATCGCATTACTGCAGTTGAACAGGATACCATAAAAGAGATTTAAGCTAAGTGTTACCCTGCCGTTGCAATGAAGAGTGTGCAAACAGTTAATTAAAGCAACTCACCTAACACAATATAGTGTGCTATAGTGTCCAAATCCTTCACCAGTTAAACTTTAAGGCGACACACTCACTCCATAGTAAAAGAACATCCAACTCAGGGCATTATCCTGGTACAGCTATTTTATTACCATTACTCAAGTACATGTTTCCTATTTCAACAAGCACACATTTACAAATCCCTCTCGCCCTTCCTCCCAACCCTTCATGTGTACACTGTACAGTGCACTGGCCTGCAGTGCCCTGCCACAAAAAGAGGGGTAAGAAGAACAGAGATACAGCATTTCCGTTGAGCTTTGGGATGCTTTGCCCAAGATTAGACCTTAGGGCTGAGCTGAGCTGAGGATCACAACATGGTTCATAAAATTTACACGGCAACCATAAGTACTCCTAGATAGTACTCACCGGTGACACTTTCTGAACTCAGGAGATGAAGTGCCCTCATCTTGTCACAAGCACACTGAAGTCAACAAGACTATTTTCTTTAAATGAGTTCTTTGCCTTGCTTATTTCCCTCCACTTAAAGAAACCCCAAACAAAATTTAAAAAAAAAAAAAAAAGCCAAAAGCTCCAATAGGTAAACAAATAGCAGAGATCATACAAGCTCATCACAAAAGGGAAATACTTGGGTCTTGTGAGAAACATTCAAGAAGCAAAGCTAAGCCAATCCAGCTGTGCCAAATACAGGCAGCCTGGGCTACCCAAGGGGTCTCCCTGCCCTAATAATTATATATTTGGGCTGCATTGCCATAATGCTGGCTTATGGCAATCTTTTTTCATAAAAAAAGAAAAGGAAAATCAATCAATGTGAGCTATGGTTCGACAGGTCTGCAGTAAAGCCCAGCCATGTAGAAAATAGAGCAGCAGCTGCACTACAGGATCAAAAAAACAGAGCGAGCAAACTCCATCATCAGGCACAATTATCTCAGTGGAAAAAAAAAAAAAAAAAAGAAAAAAAAAGAAGAAAAATAAATACACCTCCCATACCACACCCCCCAATGTCTAACACAAACCCAAGTGATCTAGGGTTCTGATGCAGGATATATCTGCATACTATCCACTAGCTTCCCTATAGACCTATTATTTATCCTTTCCAATCATTTAGCTCTCATCAGACTTTAGTTTAGTACCTCGGAAGGAAGGAGCTAAAAGCACGCACAACAGCAAGGAAGTCTAACCTGGGAGACTGCCCTTCACTGTCATATCCCACCCACAAAGCTCCTGGAAGAGTCATCGTGCCAAGCGTGGGAGAGGGTCACTCCCCCGTCCTGTCAAGGCATAACAGCTACATGGCAAGCCTGGGTAAGGTAAGTCTATCACAGCATCAACACACAGCATCAAAATTATCTCACATAAACAGGCCCAAAGCATATCTCCATGGACAACTACATTTTTAGAGTGTTTGGGAAGTTCAGTACGCACACAGGATCTTGGTCCTCTCTAAAAAGCCAAAACAAAGCCTCTGTTCAAAGACATTGCGAGTACACATGTCTACGCTCCAACCAACAAGCAGATCTTAGATATTAAATTCTCACCTCGGGTGTTTCTCTGAATATATAAAATAGCTCACCCCCCTAACAATGCAAGCCTGGGCAGCCTTTATTCCATAAGACAGTGGACATCAGACAGAGGCCTCAGAAATCCGACTGGCTGATGAATTTGGAAGCTCTGGTACGCGCATGCTGCCTGAGATGCAAGTACCTTCTCATCCCTGAACCTACTGGAGCCAAATCCCTGCTTGGGGACTGGTAATCAATTCTCTACAATAAGCTTACTAAATCCTTCGAAGAATGAGGAATTTTCTACGATGCTTATAAGATTTCTGACAGTGTAGTCAGTTGATAGCAAAAAATTCCAGTTACTCAAATACAACCAGACATTGTTTTCCATCAGATGTCACCCAATTACATCAACATTTCATAATCTCCTCTGTCTATTTCTCACACCATGCCCTGCTCACTTCTTTTCTGCCTGTTTCAATGCACAAAATCCCTGGCTGCACAGACTGAGACCATGAAGTTATAAGCACCTGTAAAAAATGTCAAAGCCTGTGTTTATAGGACATGCCTACAAACTTTATGGCTGGAATGAATGCTGTCCAGCACTCAGATACCTGTTTATTCATACATATTTATATTTATGACTTTTTTGAAAAGAATTCTTCAATGCCTTAAACACCTACTTACAGGACAGGAGTTACAGGAAATCCCACTAACTAAGGCATCTCAGATCAGTGTAAATCTGCATCCTCTAAGTGGCTACCAGACAACCACGGCAAGTGAACATGGTGAAGACCACTGAACTGACTTCTGGGGCTCCACCAATGCCTGGCTCTTCAGTAAAAGGTTTGTCACTTGTTTTCAGTCCCTACACATCCCTTTGGCCTTTTGGGATTGTTAGCCCCCTGCATGCATAGCAGGAGGGAATACTGCAGAGCCAACTATAAAAGCAGAGGAAAGAAGTGGGTGTCTGCACAACAGAAAAGTACTGAGACACTCTTTGCTACAACTGCACTGCAGAGAGATCAACCTTCCCCACACCAGCAGCAGCAATGCAAGCTGTACGGGATATACAGCTCGGGGTAGAGCCTGCAGAAAGAGGATCTTTCTAATCAGAGACACTCAGGACAAACATCTCATTCACCTTAAGGTGTTCACTGTTATGATTCCAGCCAAGAAGACATTCTACTGAATCTGCTGTCATTGATGAGATGGTCACAGCATAAAACAGTACAGCTAAACCTTGTAGATGCCGTACAAGTAGGTACCCAAGCTTAATTTAAAAAAAAAACCAACAAAACACCACCATCAATACACATTCAGTAATCTAAGGACTTTGTCATTTAATCCCCTCCTCAAATCTCTTACATTTAAGGCAATTTGGTCACCTTTGACAATTCTTACTGCAATAAGCTGAAAGTACATTGGGATTGTGACAGAAAAGTTCTTGAAGTAGTATGCTAATACAAACCCAAAACACTATCACATCCAACTGGACTGAAGAGATACCTCCAGTTTCATAAGCACTCCTAGGTTTCTCAGACGAGCAGAAAGTACAGCTGGGCATCGCCCTGTTGCAGGAACATTAAGACAGTAAGGAGTACCACCCTTCGGCACTGAGCAGCCTTTCCTCTCAAGAACCCCACTGAAAAGGGTAGGTGGCTGCTGTGCCGAGACACACACGTACTAACAACTCCTCTGGAAGCACCAGCAGCCAGTCTCCAGTGGGTCCCCAGGAAGCCTCAATTGCTCTCCGGTGGCCTCTGTCACAAGCCAGTGTGCTTCAGCTGAAGCAGAAGCCCATGCAATCTGCAGATCAGCAAGCAGCAGGCTCACCAGAGCAACAGGGATAAATAACGTAGCCAACACATACGAAAGCGACTGGGAAGAGAAAAAGATTCACACAATGCAAACAGCAACGCAATAAATAAAGTAGCTGAGATGCATGCAAGTGTCACCCATCTGCAAGAGGCCACTGCATATAAATAATTGACAATTGGGCACACAGGAGTTTAAGTGGTCCTCTAGGGATACAGTGACATGACAAACTATGATCTGCCTCTGGTAAAGCACTTTTCTTAATTCCTCCTAAATTCTGTGAAGTGGACATGGATAAAAAATACCAGGACAAGCTATAGATGTGCCCTTAAGACAAGACTAGGTCTTTTTTCTATTTAGAATAGCTGCAGCAGAGAACAGAGGGTGGTCTGTACTGCTTCGACCTGAACTGCAATGCACATCTCCAAATGACCTTAAAAATGACACCAGTAGGAACTGTAGAAACCATTTCTTCAATGGGAATAACTTACTACTGTTCCTCCCAGTTTCACAGCCAGAGCATAGACACTATTCCACATCTCCGACAAAACCCAGCCCTTAAAGTCACCTTGGGAGATCTCCGTGTACACTCATGAACAAAGAAATACGGCTTGTGGATCCACCAAAATGCTTGAAAGAATGAACGGTGTGCACTGAGGCCTAAGCCTGAAGAGAAACAGAAATACAGCAGAACACGACGGATGCAGTGCCCTATTTTCTCAAATTCACAAACTTTGCATCACTTAAGGAAGCCACAGTGCGTGGGATATGCCAGGCCCCCACCTACACAGGAGATTTCATGTAGAAATCTATCACTAATGTACCCAACGTACCGACTTCCACTGGTGTAACAGAAACAACAAACACGTGGCAATCGTGTATGAATACATCTCTGGAAGGTTGAAATAATACTTCGGCTTGTGTTCAAGCTCTTACTACACCTGTCAGCAGGAACTACGTGGGTGTCTGCACAGAAGATTTTCCAGAAGAAAATCCAACGCAGGCATAAGAAAAAGTGCTTAATTCATGTCAATTTATAATACTACAGACAGGAATTTTAACCATGCCTTACCTCTTCTCTACCAATGGGATGAAAAGAAATTTCAAGGTCACCACTCATCATCATCACACCACAGTACAGCTGCACAAACACAGTACTAGTAAGAGCTGAAGATAAGAAATAAGTTTTTACCACTAAACCATTTGATTACTGTAGTTTTCATAGGTATCCCAAGTGATTTGGTTATTTTTGCAGCCATTCTGCATTTGCAGATGTTCTAGCAAATGGTATTTATTAGAGGAATACTCCAGTGTTGAAAAGATGCACGTTTCAAATGGTATATTGCATAGATAATGCAAATCTGGATGGGCTCAATGAAATGGATTAAAGAACAGATTCACTAAGAAACAATTGGTGAAGAAGTTCCTAAAAAGCATGGTATAACAAAAATTCCTCAATTTGTGTAGGAAAGAAAGAAGAGGAATAAAGCAAATGTATTCTTTATTCTGAACCACTTTAAACTTCAATGTTAGTTTTAAGACCTTGAAATCTAGCTTGAAACTATCCACCTAGAATATCTGTTTACAGTGCTCTCTTGTCTATAATTTCTGTCATCTTGTTAAATACGGTCAGAACTTGCTTAGATGACCCTAAAATGTCTACAACAGAGAAAAAGGAACCCTGCCCTCATAAGCCAGCCAAACAGCTGAGAAGCAGTAGGAAAGGATCATTACGTGGAAGACTGCTCTTCAGAGGGCCACAACTTATTTTAAGGTCTGCAATGTACCTGAAAGCACAATCCCAAAGCACAGACTCTGATGCTAAACCATAATACTGCCTATTCACATGCTATTTCCAATCCACAGATCTCAAACATTTTGACGATGCTAAATAAACCTTGTAAACACCCTATGAAGTATACAAGCATTGCCCTTTTCTTTCACACATGCAGCAGGCTGACCTTCTCAGAGGAATAAGAGATCTGAACTAGGAATTCGGTCCAGGAATTCTGACCACTAAACTCTCATACTCAGCCCTCATCACAGTAGCCACACACCCAACTCCGTAGTTCCCACTCTTAAATATTCTCCCAAATTCTTCTCCACATAGCAGCACAAGAAAAGTCAATCTAACCCTGAGGGAAGTATAACAAAACCATCTATGCTGGAGATAGCCCCTGGCATTTTCCAGTTATTCCCAGATAGCTTGGCATGTCTTCCTAGTGTCATTTGATGTTATCAGACAACAGCTAGTTATTTCTCAAACAAACAGCTGGAATCTAATCCTGTTCTCCTAACTGAGTTTGCAAGACTTTTCTCCTGAGTTATCTCCTAAGAATTCTCTCTTAAGATTTTCTTGTCCAATGGAACCACCTAAAAAATACCAGATGAGTTCAGAGTTCACCAGGGCACTTGACATTTTCTTCATATAACGTTCTTGTGCAGAATTAAGTGGGATGTTACACAAAATAATTACTTATGCTGTGAACATCAGCCATAAAGGGGCATATTTTCTTGGAGTGGGCAATCTGGAACTAGCTAGAAACACGGTAAAACAGAACAACGGATGGACATCAACCCAAGCTGCACATCATCAAGGGAAGAAATTACCATGATCATCAATACTAATACTTCAGCTCCAAAATTTACACATGCGAAAATAAAACAAGATTCAGGAGACCTCGATTTAAGTCCTTTCACTATTTTGTCACCAGATATGATTTTGCTCAACAACTAAAACAAGTTGGCAAGCTGCAGCGTCTCATAGAACACATATTCACATCTCTCTCCCCAAACGTGTCATAAAGATCTCCCCATCGCAGGAACTTTAGCAGACTGCCCACGGTCTGTAAAGACTGAAAGAAATGACCCCTCTTCCATTCTAGGGGTGCAACACCAGAGCAGGAAAAAGGAGAAAACGGACATAATCACTGATTCACAAAGGATTTGTTTCAGGGATTATTATAGGATGTTTGTTACCAGGTCTCTCGGTCCAACTCCTTTCCCAACACCCACTATCAAAAAAAGATAAGATAAATATAAAACAATTGGAGAAGCATCTGAGGATTCATCATATTCTGTAAACACCTCATTTGCAACATGGTGTTTGTATTTATCTTCTTTTCATCCACCCTGATGTGAGCTGCTTTTGTAGTTCTCCACAGACTTAACGCTAACATCTCAGAGAAAACAAAACCACTTTAGAAGTTACTTGGAAATGTACAAATATAATGCAGGAACGTTTTTCTCAACCTTGATTTTAGTTTCAGAGGCAAAACAGAAAGTACATTAAGGCTGGTCTGTGTAAGATTTCTCATGAAGCCAGATTTTGGTGCGAACTAGAAAAACAAAACAAAACTTTCTTTGAACTCTGTATTGCTTGCATTTGCATTTTGAAACTGAAATTTCCCCTTGAAACTCCCAATATGTTTCTGTTACCTTCAGGGAACAATAAGGGAGCCCTCCTGTGGATAATGCATCACATTTAAATTCCCATGACCGACAAGGAAAGACTATGTAACCTAGGGGATAAAATGGCTCTATTTTAGAGCAAAGAGAGTGAGGTGGTAATCCACTGGAGGCTGTAGTTTAATTTAAATAGCTATTAACTTTGTTCCATTGGGGCAGTTATAGTTTAATTCATACTACTTTCCTGAAGCAAAAGAAATCGCACCAAATGAAACATCCCAGGCTACAAAAGATATCTTAACCAGACAAAAAAGTGTGATGGCTTTTTGTATATATTATAAATGTTAAAATAGAATTATTTACACTTCCAATTCTTGGATACACGAGGTTTAACTTTAATGACAATATTTCCATGAAGGCATCAATATTGCTCCTATTAGTAAAATTAGGTACTTGTTCAAGATCACTGCTCAGTCAGGACTCTGTGTTCCTTAGTATATCACTGCTTCCTTTATGTAAGGCACAACAAAGAACTCAATACTCTCCCTCCCTCTTGAAAGAGCAAAATACTCAGAAAGGGAAAACACAAAGACCCAAGACCAAGTTAACTCTGTCACCTGCCTTGGGTTCTTGTCTTGGACTCTTTCAGTTTGTTGGCTTCAAACAGCAGCAGCTCTGCTTTTCATAGAGCTTATTTTTGGGAAAAGAAACAAAAGAAAACCAAGTATTTGGCCCTGATGGGATTTCAGCACAAGAAAACAAACAAACAAACAAACAAAAAAACAATAAACAACCTTCTACCTCACCCACTCGCAGAAAAACATAATTTGCTTTAAAAGTTTTGCATAATCTTGCATTATAGACCATAGGTGTTGGCTTCCATCATATCTAACTTGCAACTGCTCAGCACCCTGCAGGATGGAGGCAGTGTTCTGAAGTTCATAGCTGCTGAGTATGTCTGTAGTCTTCAGATTTATGCCTAGCTATTCTACGAGCTCAATTCACTTACGTCACATGTTGGCACAATTCCACCAACGTCAGTTTATTTCCAATACCTTATGCCATCACATCTTTCCAAAAGAGTGTGAGCTAGTGAAAAGCATAAACCAGGTCCATTAACCTCTCTGCAACAGGACTAATCTATGTAGCAGTCTCAATCCAGTTTCAAATATTTCCATTATGTCCCTTAAGTGTCTATTCTTTAGAATCTGTTATGTCCCTTCAAAAGTTCATGTGACAGCGCTCAAAGATAGCTCCTGATGTACTTGGATACTCAACCTTTCTTTTTTGCACAGAAGATTCTTAGAAAATCAATTATATGCAGAAAAAATGTGCCTACAATGTAACTTTTCACACCTGCTGCACAGCCTCACATCCCCACTGACAATAAAGTCTTGTGACCTAGACCATTCTGGTCTCCAAACACATTGTAATAGCATTATCAGAGGAGTAAAGTCATTTCCTAAACAGTGTAGGTTCAGCAATGTTGATGGCACTGGAGGAACTAACTAGCAGTATAACCATTTATGACCAAGAGTATCAAAGGGCTGCCAGGACAACTTACCTAGATAGTCAGCTTCTTCAGGGACTAACAAAGCCACCATCTAGTACAGAACTTCTGCCAGATCTATTCCTCTTCACTGCAGCTGCTCAGGGAAGGCACTAACCTCCATGCTCTTACTGGCATTTCAACACCTCTGTGACCCTGTGTTATCACTGCTAGGCGCCAGCACATCGCATCCTCTCTAGCCTGAGCAGCCAAAGTCCTGCTTAAGTTACACCTTTAAGGAGCACAGACTTCTAAATTAATCAGAGACCGCTTTTAGACTGAAGAATAGGGGATGGACAAGGTGCTTTCTTCTTCTACTCTTTAAAACTCCTCTTGCCCTCTTGGGTTGACCCCTTCTATTATTTCACTTTTGAAATGGTTGCATACAAAATGCCCATCAGAGAGAACGAGCTAGCTACAGAGCAACACCTTACAGCCAAAGGGGCTCCTACTGCAGAGGACAATAGTGCAGGAATTGTACACGGGCAGGTCACTTCACCAACAGGAGAGATGAAAAGCAGCACTAGAACTTAAGGCAATAATTATTTTTATTTTACAAATTATCTAGCAAGGAACTAAAGGCTATTCCATGCAGTTGAAACTGGAGTGAGAACTTAGCAAGTACTTGCAGTCCAACTTGTTCAGAGCACAAACTAATGCTCTGGTCTAGCTAAATGTACTACACCATTCTTGTGGACTGCAAGTAACCAAGACTTAGCTTCTGTCTCTGTTAAGGGAATTTTCTCACAGTTATTTATTAAAGCAGAGGCAAAATTCAACAGTCTTTTCTATCAAGAGTCTCCTTTATAAACAAAGGATATGCAACCTACTGATATTTTTGGGTTTGATCTACTCTCAGAAAAAAACTATGTGCAGTTCAGATAACAAGCAAGGAAGGAATAAGACAGTCTGCCATCATGTAAGGCCTGATTTCTAAATCCACAGATCTCAGCAGAAAGATTTCCATTTCATTCAACTAAATTAGAATCAAATCCATAATGCAAGTCAAGGACAAAACAGCTGTAAATCCAATACACAGGCAGAGGTCTCAGAATTTGGTCGGTACAGAGAAAAGAAATAATGGTATCAGAGATTCAATAGCTACATTAGAGTTTAAGCACAACAATTCTGAAAAACGATGCATTTTCAGGTATAACTCTTCCCTCAAATGAAAAAAGTATTCACAGAACCTGTTTGATGAGGAATCTGACATCACTCAGTACGTCTGCATGGATCATAAGTCTGATCAATAGCATGAAACAACTTCCATCAAAAGAACAACAGTATCATGCATATGGCAAGAGACTGAGCAACGAGCTTAGCATTTCAGATTAGTAGTAACTCTTATTCTGGTGAAGAAATATCTTTTGTGAAAAGGTTGGTTTGAAATTCTGATGCACATAGGTATGCTCAATGTTGCCTGTACCAAAAGCCACAAGGAAGTTTTAAATCAAATGAAGTGGATGGATGCTTGAAGAAGAAAGAAAAAAAATCCCTAAAGATTTTTTAAATTTTGATAATAATACCAGAAAGAAACAAGGTACAAGTGAAGAAAGGAAATACCTTCATTCTGGGAAAGGAGCTCTGTTACAATATCATGAGAGTAGATCAGTGAGAAGAGAGACAAATTAACTTGGAATCCGCACACGCTGAATACCTGGATACAAGAACCGTATGTGGGCATCTCACAATGACAGGGGTCTCAAGATTTTCTAACAATTCCCCTATTTTGCCATCAGCCAAAAGTTACAAAACCCTCCACCTTTCTTAGCAGTTTTCTGGAAGACGCTGCCACGGAACAGGATTTCCAAAACTTCAGAAATTCTTTCAATGTTAAAAAGAAATAATTTCAAGTTTGATGATAACATTTGAATCCAGCCATGTTGCAGCAACTGTGACTCATCAAATCTCATCCTAACACAGCATGAGAAAGGAGAAAAGGCTGAGGTAAAAAGGCATGACACCAAGCCAGTTTCAAAGAGCTCTGTGACTGGAGGCAGATGCCAGTGACTGGTTTCCATAATACCTTCAGCTCCCACCTTTCACTGGAGTATGAGCCAGGGTCACCACGGTCCTGGAGATGAGGGGATAGTAATACACAAGACAGAAAGGAGGGGAAAAAAACAAAATAACAAGAAGATTCATGGCTGAATTTGGAGTCTTTGCAGGGTTTAATACATCTCCTCAGAGATCTTAATTGCACATCAATCTTCTTCAGCTGGAGAACGAGAGGTGAACGTGAGAGTCTCAGCTCAGCACAGAGGGCAAACTGGAGTTAGAAGGAGAAAAGAAGGGCATACTCAATCCAAACTGGATTTTCTTCCCTCATACCATGAGAAGACAAGAAGCTTTTCCTTAGTGCTTGCCAACACAGGGAAATTACTTCAGAACAAATAAGAATGTGACTTAACAGTATTCTGTCCATAATTCCCTTATTCTATACCTCAAGTTCTTTTTGGCAGTTAAGCTTAATCCACTTCTAACCCACACAAAGACATGTTCAGTGCAGGGTGCCCACGCAAAGAATTAGTAGAGAATAAGTATGCTAAGCTAACAAGACCTTAACACAAAGTTCTTAATCAACCTTCATTGCCAATGTCATTCTTGTTATTCAGAGACTTAAACTGCCAAGGTAGGAAAAAGAATTACATGAGAATCTTTGCTCTTGACTCCCGCGACTGAAGACAGACAAGATTTCCTCTCTGGTTATATCTGTGCCGGCCACATCCAAGCTATCTAACCATATTCAGAGTTGCATATCCGAGATCATCCAAGAACAGATCGAGGTCCCATCTATGCTATGTTTACATGAACCGGACACCAGCCTCTTTAATAGCTTGAAGCTGTGCCAGTATGGGTGGCTTCAGATAGAACATCTACATTTCTTACTGTACATCCTGGCTTTGGCTGGCACAGTTATTTTTCTCCCTCATAGCTGGTATAGTGTCATATTTTGGATTTAGTGAGAGAATAATGTTGATAACACGCTGATGGTTTTAGGTTGCAAAGTAGTGTTTATACTAAGTCAAGGGCTTTTCAGCTTCTCATGACTTGCCAGCACTCCTGGAGCGGCACAAAAAGCTGGGAAGGGACACCGCCAGGACAGCTGACCCCAACTGGCCAAAGAGATATTCCATACCATGTGACATATGGCATCATGCTTTGTATATGAACTGGGGGGGAAACTGGCTGGGGACTGCTGCTCAAGAGCTGGCTGGGTGTCGGTTGGCAAGAGGTGAGCAATTGCATTGTGCATCAATTGTTTTGACTATCCAAATTATTTTGTTATTATTATCATCATCATTATAATTTTCTTCCTTTTCCATCAAACTGTCTTTATCTCAGTCCAGGAGTTTTCTCACTTTTACTGTTCTGATTCTCTCCCCCAGCCCCCCGTGGGGAGGGGGAAAGCAAGCGGCTGCGTGATGCCGAGTTGCCGGCTGGAGTTAGAACCGACGCTGTATGAACAACTTATCTGTGTGATGGCACCGAGACCAACTTTGGTTACAGTCTAGACTTATCAGATCTAGATTGGAGATGTGTGTAATCAATAGACACTTTCTTGGTAACTATGACCTTGTCTGCATTTTATCCCATAAATTCAAAATCAGTAGAGTTACTAGCATTGAGATTAATGTCCCACACTTCAATTCTCAGGGCCCCCTCCTCTCAGAGTTCATGTTCCTAAAGAACCACCACCACAGAAATGCCACATCACATGACTCCCATCCATACCAACAATATTTTGTTCTGAGGGCAACTTAGGGTCAAGCACACAAAAAACTCAGTGAATTCCTAGTTTCTAAAGCAGAAGATTCATACTTTAAACCACGTTCCTTATAACACTATAGACTTCTGTCCCCCTTATGGTTTAGGAATACCTAAATTCTCTTCACAGATTAAATGGAGACTGCCATGATTAAAATTATGGACAGGCGTGCAGTGACACACCTTCAGACTTTTTAAACTGTCTTCCCTTAAGTTACTCATGAGACTATGAGAACAGTTCAGAAAAATCTAGCTTATCTTTCCCTATTGATTTCAAGATGAGAGACATGCACAAAACAAGATATGGGTGGTATCAACCCATTGCACTTTCTCCTTAGAAAGTGTTCTCTCTTGCTCACTATCTCTCTTACATTTATATTCTGAATAGCAAAGAATGGAAAAGTCTTTCCCATTTCTAATAATAATGATACTTAAATTGTCTTGCTCTATAAATAAATAATAATAAAAAAAGTAATAGAATCTATGGGTTCTTTGGGGGAAGGAGAGGCCTGCTTAATTTTTAAAACCAAATGCACATTTTGAATCTAAGCAGCACATTTCACATTTCAGGATCTGGCATCTCAACCATAATGTAAGGCCTGCACTAGCAAAAAGATGAAAAAAAAGCACAGTTGTCTGCCCTGGAACTCTACTGCCCTTAGGCATGAGCCAGAAATAATCCCAGCGGCAGGATGAAAATGAAACGTCTCGTCAGTGCGCAGGCCTTAATGTATTTTACCTTAAACATTTACATTAACAGATGGTCCCCTGCAGTCCCATAAACTCGCTCCTCAGTTCATTTCCATCTCACTCCAGGCCCCATTTGTCATCGGCCGAACAGCAGAATGTCACAAGGGGGTTGAGCCAGAACAGAGGAATGGGACAAACTGTATGAAATGATTGGTGTCACCTACACATATGCATTTGACCTCAGTTAAAAAGGAAGAAAAATTGAAGGTAAAAGGAAAAGGAAGGAATAAGGTGATGGTACTATGAGTGGGGAAAAAAAAAACCCAAAACCTAAACTGCAACCAAACCAAAACAAAACATCCCAACCAACTACAACCCAAAAGAAACCCCACACTGCTCCTTTTGGTGAGGAACCAAATGCTACTTTTTTAAGTGGTTAAGTGGGGATGTAGCTGTGTGCTGTGACAGTGGCCCAGGCTGGCTCACGCACTTAAGGGAAGGAGACTGGCTGGCTCACTTGGATCAGGAACTGGCACGGTACAGCAAAGCTGCCCAGCTCTCACTCACGGGAGGTATAAAAGTCTCAGATCAGTCCAGTGCTCACGTACATGACTTCTGCTTTTGCTGAGCCTTTAAATTCTCAGCTCTGTCACAGAAAGTGAAATTGGTTTACCCAGGGGAAGAATAGAAATGAGCCCTGCTCTGGTAGGTTGAAAGATAAGAGCTCTTGAGCTCATCTGTGGCTGGGGTTCGCTATAGCAAGGAAATAAATTTTAATTTGTTTGTGTCATTTTTTCCCCGGCCAAACGTCAGAAAGAAATTGTCAGAACAGAGATGCCTGCCAAAACAAAAATCTCAAGTGCAAAAGGAAAAGCCACAAATCAGTCTAGTTGAACCCAGTGAAGAATAAGAACACAAACGGATAAAAATTGGCACAAGGTGATACTTCTTTATTCAGGGGTTGACGAATACAAGCAACAGAGTTTGATCTATGTTCTCACTTGACTCTTCCACAGAAGCCATAGGTGCTCAGCCTGTCCCAGTTGTACAACACACTGACTCATCTCAGAACATTCCTCTGAAGCACAGAAAGAAATATCAACTCCATTTTGTAAACATGAAAGCGCATCAGAGACAAAGAAAATTGTCACCCCACAAAGAATGTCTGTAGTCAAAAAGAAAAGTGGACGGAGTCACTCAAATCTCGGGTTAGTGTCACAAGCATCCAGCTCTGCCCAGAGCATGCAATGTTCCTCCTCCCTGCGCAAGCAGGAGGCAAGTACTGGGATGAACTAGCAGCATGGTCCACGTTGCTTCATTGTGACAGCCAGAAAAAGCATGGCCAACCCATTTCTTCATCCAAGCAAGAATGCCTTTCCTTATTAAAAGAAAAACTTACTTTACTTCCCTAAATTGCTTCAGGGAATAGAATATACTGCACTTCACATTACTTGCATGGATTTAATACTGTAAATTTGAATACGAGACTTATATTTTAAAATGAATGACAGTGCTCTACAGCAAAGCTCCATCTTCATAAAAAAAATCCCATTGTGTCAGATTACTAAACTATATTGTTCTGTTTAAATCAGAGGAAGTTTGCCTGCTCCCACAATCTTGATATTGAGCCTTTCAGTCTGAGCCAAAATGTTAGGCAATTGTGAAAAATACTGTCTTCTATTCACCAGCAGTGCTACCATTTCACACAGATTCTTTGGTGCAGTTCATTGCCCAGTGACTTCAGAGGTTTTGCAACAGAGAATCCAAGTGCTTTGGGACAGGGTTTTCCTGAAGAAACTTTAAGACCATGTTCATAAAGAAGTAACTTTTTTCACATCTCACACTTCAGAAGGACAAGCATGAGTCTGCCTGTTCCCTACATTTCAGAGGCTAGTTAGCTTGAAAGGCAAGCTTCATAAAAGACAGGAACAGAAAAATGGAATTGTTCTCCAAAGGTCTAGTGCTTGGGATTCATGACAGTCACACGTTCTTTTCTTTCTCTGGAGTTCAACACATCTGCCCTGAAGAAAACCTCTGCCCCTAAAATGAGTCAGCTCTATTCATGATAACCCACAATTTCTAATTTTCCCATCATCTGCCTAGCTGAAACCCCTGCTGGTACCTAGCAATCAAAGCAAGTCACACTTACCAGAATGGGTACAGGAGAGCTGCTGGGCACTGAAGCTCAGGGAAAATGCCTCCCTCCCCCTCCCTGCAAACTTTGGCTGCTTTCAAGTGTAATTGAGGGACTGTGTCAAGAGGGGAAGGACAGCCTTGTAGAGATGGCTAGCTAGATAACAGCCAGCTATATATTTTGAGTATTAACAACACCGTTATTGAAAACTAGTTAGAAATTATCAGTTCAGCTGAACAAAAACTGACAGTGACCTTTATTTTAAGCATTTTAAAGTTCAAGAATTCAGTTAATTATTAGGGCTATTTGTCAGATATATCTCTTATTCAGGCTTTGACCGAGGCAGAAATATGTTTTATTTTACACTTGCAGCCTGTACTATGAGGAAACACAGGGAATCCAGCAGCGAGACTGATTTATTAAAGTTGTGGTAACAAAATACATTGGAATAGTGACAATAAAGACAACCCTACCGTTTTGGGAGTCAGTGGCCCAAACATTATGCTGCAGCGGCATTCCCTTCCAGCAGTTAAAATGCAAGCCTAAATGTTGCTGCATTTCTTCCCCACTAAACTCAGCCAACATCTGACAGGGTTGCAGTGGGAGGGGATTTTGGGCACTATCTTATCCTGAGGGCAGCAGTCAGAGCTTCTCTAATCTCAAGGCCAGCATGGTCACTGTGAAATTCAGCCAGCACTGCTTGCAGAAACCATCTCTGGTTTCACATCAGGTTTCCCCATTCCTCCTCACTGCTCCTCAGCCTCCCAAACAAGGTGGGGAAAGAACATGCCCTCATAGCTGCAATGCTGGGTACTTTGTATTTGGTATTATAATGACATTTCTGCCTTCTGCTTTTAAAGATCAGAAGATATCCTGCAAGTTTTAGCAAACTGCATTTCTTAAATACGCATCACAGCGTGTGCTGCAGTGCCTAGGGTAATGGTACACCTCTGGAAAACACACACCAACACCCAACACTGCTTTAAGCAGCTTTTGTGTACGCATCCTGAGGGAACACAGGTGAATTCTACTGGAGCAGCAGCTCTCCTAGCTCCCCTTGGGCCTTGATAACAGGGAGCAAGTAAGTTGTCTCCATTAGCAGGTGCTGGCCTTTGTAATGGTGCCTACAGTACATCCCCCACGGAATGCTCCCCTGTGCCATCCACATGTGTTACTACCGCTAGGAATTCAAGTCCTGGAACAAAACAAATGTTTGAGTACAGCTCTGTTCTTTGCAGAAGGTTTGTGCAGGCCTTGCTCTCATATCATTTTGACTTAAATGTAAATGAAAGAAATCTACACTCTATCCTTCTGGATGAGATCATGATAGTGATTATTTCACTGCCACCAAGCCAAATTTTTGCTCATGAATCTTTTCTATTCTTTCAGTGAGTGGCGATTTAAGCAAGTTACATTTATAGCACTGATTCTGCAGAGGGAGGGAGGGAGTGCACAGTGAGCTAGGACTGCAAATGATGGATCCCAAGGGAACTAAAACACAGATGTCATTAAAAGCCATTTCAGAAATTGTACACAAAGACACAGCTGTGCAGTGGGAAGGAAAACAGGTGGCACCGGCATCAGGGGCTGGCAGAGTATGGAAAAAACCCCCACACTGCCTCGCATTACAACATTGCCACAAGATACCTTCAAAAAGGACCCCTCAAACAGGGCCTCTTGGAAAAAGCCTCTTTCTCCACTGCCTCTGGAGAAGATGCTGAGGTTAAGCAGCCTTCTTCAAACAAAGCACCCCCAGAGCACAGAGCGCATTTGCGCACAACCTGTGACTTTACACAAGCTACCAAAGACTTGTGAAGTCAACTGGAGTGGAGAG
>JAVJGJ010000060.1:66328462-66347640 GCA_035590215.1 Microhierax caerulescens | reverse complement strand
GGTTGTTCAGTGGACGCTACTAAAACAGACCCAGAAATAGCACAGCACCTGGAGAGAGAAAAGGCTGCCCTGAGGTTTTGACATGAAATTACTGAGCAGTACCTACCGGATACTACTCATCCCTCATCCTCAGACTCTGATCTTGCCTCAGTTTTGAGCAAGCTGCATGGCAGCAGAATCTCGGCCTCTGCCACTCTTACCTCACCTCAAAATTAGAAGATGTCGGCCATCCTTGCAGATCTGGCCCCAGTCAAAACTGCAGTATCAGTTTCCCACTTGAATGAACCCAGATGGGCACTTGACTCTCTGCGCCACCCTGCCTGCAGGTAAACCCTGAAGACAGAGCAAAACCATGACCCAGCGGCCATTTGACTAATAGCAGTAAGAAAACTCCAGGGAGGGGAGATACAGTATGACATTAAAGTAGTTCAGCTTCCATACCTACATCTTTTTAGAAGCTTTCAGGAAAGGTTAGCACTTGTTTAAATTCTTGGCAATATCACATTACTGAAGATGCTTCTTTACAACATGTCAGTGGTAAGGATGAGGGCTGCTGACTTTGAGATGCAGTTTGTTATCGCTGCAATATTAAAAGTACGACTAAATTTTTAATTTCATTCAGTCTTCCTTTTTTGCTTTACTGAAGGAAAAGAAAAAGGATAAAAGACCTAAACCCTTTACAATCCAATTCAAAGATTAATGTTTTATAAAGGAATCCACAGAGTATATAAATTCATGGGGTTTGTTACTGTTGAGGGCACTATGGAAGCTGACAACCAAATTACAAATTTATGGGCTACCCAGCCTTAACCCAGCTAAGCAGCAATGTATTTCATACAGTACAGATCTAATTAAGCATTCAGCACTTGGGCTGTAATTTGGTCAGTGTGGTTTACAGAATATGAAAATCAGTCCACCTGCCCCAGCAAAATAGAATACAAGACTCAGCTTTAGAGAAGGCAGAATGACAACAGTCAACACCATTTGATGGGTTTTTTTCCTCTTTTTCTCTCTACTAAAGTCTGGGGTAACCCAGCTGGTACATTACCTGCAAGAATAGTTCACTTCATCCTGTTCCAAAAGCAAACCACAAAACAAAAAAAGTCCATGAGCTATGGAGGCCCTATGATTCACAGGTGAGCAGCTCTGATTCAAGTCTAGAATCAGGGAAAGATTGATCAAGGAAAGCAAAGAAAGAAAAAAAGAAAACCAAGCCCCACCAACATTAAAAATTAGCAGGGTTTAGTCCACCGCAGCACTGATAGCTCTAAAGAACAGTAAAGTATTTCTCAAAGAGCACATGGAGCAGTCACCCTCCCCAGCACTGGCAGTCAGCCATTTCCCAGACCACAACAAGGAATTCCCTAAACCAGAAGAAATCAGACACCTCCTATCACGTCGCCTTGGTAAAAGCAACAATTGTTCCTCAGAAGTCAGCTGAGTACCAAAGGAAATCTTATTAAAAGAGTAAGATCAGAAACATCACATTTAAGTTGCTCTAGGCTGAATGATGGGTATGAGGTGCTCAGTCTGGCTCGGTAAAGCCCTGACAGTCATCACCATCGTGTGGGGCCAGACTTTTGCTTCCTGGTTCAGTAGAAGACAAATCCTGAGCAATGCGCTGGGACAGCTGATGTCAGGGCTAAGCATCACTGGCTTTTAGAGGAGCAGGGCAAGTTCAGGTAGCAAGTTTGTACATCAGCTAAACTATCTCGCTCAGGCTGTGCCCACTGACTGATATTGTTATGTCAGTTCATGAATAAGACAAGCACAGTAAATTTCTCACATCTAAAATGATACAGTACAAACGTTCACCAGAAGAAGAGCACATGAGATCTCCATCCCTTGGCCTGCAGGGATCCCTAATAAATTTCTGATATACCTCCATAAGAGCTGCCAGATCTGCAAAAAGATCTGCACCAGTACAAAGCAGGTTACAGGACACATGCGAGCTAAGTGGCTTTCTGGCAGTTCGGTTTTGACGTTGCCATTTTTCCTAACAAAGCTGTTTTCTCTAGAGGAGGCTCTGGATGGCAGAGCAGTTCCTGAATCAAACTGGAGGAAAGACAGCTTCAGAGTTCCAAGAAAGCCTGGCTAAATTACAAAGCTACTATTTACCATGTTCAGAGACCAAGGAAAGGATCAAAAAACTAAAAAAAAAAAATAAAAATTTAAATAAATAAATAATAAAAAAAGAGACCAGTCTCCTCACTATTTGTCTTAGAGGAATTACTTGAGCATCCCAGAAAGGGATGTGACCATGAAAGCTAGACTGGAAGTGAAACACTCTGCAAAGCGGCTGGAAAGGAAACAAAGAAACGTAAGGAGACCTTGCTGCTTAGCCAGGATACTGATGTTAATGCTGCTAACCTGATAATCCACCAAGAATAACATACAGCAACGTTCTAAGGAAAAGCAAACCAGAACCTCACATCGCCTTCGTGTGCGCAGCATTCAACAGAGCCTGGCCTTACGCTGCCCTTGAAAGAGCAGGCACTCTTCCCCTCAGCTCCGAGGAGGCTCACCTTCGCTTCAATCTCCACCTGAGACCTGAAGAATAATACATCACATCGCCGGGATCACAGCCTCTACCGAGAAGCCGATGCCTCTCCACAAAGCACACTCAGTGTTCTTCAGAGCTCTCACCAAAGAGCTGACCCTGACCCAACGCTGCGCAGAGGGGATCTCCGACTTCACGATCTAGCTATGCCGCTAGGAGAAGGTATTACTGTCATATCCATTTACCTTTGCTAGTTCCTGGCAGCACTGGTAAGCTGTCAGCAGGAAGAAATGAGCTAATGTTTACCAGCAGACCCTTGCCCGCTGCTCTTTCTAGACATGACAAGCCCTGTCATTTCTCATATGTGAAAAATCAGAGTAATCATGCCTCTCCCCTCCAGGATGATATAACGGTGTCTGCATAGATGGAGAAGAGCAGCAGCATCTCTGGTGTTCAGTATGGTGTGCAGTGTATAGATATCAAGAAACAACAATGAAAACCAGAACAAAACACCTTTTAAAATTATTTTTAGATGCCATCTTTGATTGAAGGAGGATTTCGCATATGGAAATTGGCTCCCACTGCTACTAAGGAAAAAACTCCATTAAAGCTGGTTCCTCACTAGAAAAGAGCTTCACCTGCCCAAGTCAGAGCTCCCACATTTGGCACCTCCTTGTTTTCTTTATGTACAAACATGGTATGTGGAGCTGGTGCTCCCACTGTCCGTAAACACAGACTTTTCCCTACTGCTAGGGGACATCACAGACATAGAGCGATGAGAGCTGCTACTGCCGGTCAGTGCTGAGACTGCCACTGATCAGCTCTTCCAGCTGGGGAGAGGAAGAAACAACGTGGAAGGTTGGGACCCTAAAACCCTCCTGTCACGAGGCCAACTCTTCTTCCTCCTCCTCATCAACAAGGCTTTTCCCTCTGAAGGGCCATTACCAAATGGCTGCCCTCTCACGATACATATCCTACACGTATAGATACAAACACCTACGAGCAGTCAGCCAGACACTGGGCAGGACCAGCTATGCTTCCACCAGAGAACAAAGCTGCAGAGGGTCACCCCTTAAAAGTTGGGTGCTCCTCATCTGTTCGGCAGCTCTTGCCTTCACCAGCTAGGAGTTACTACATACTATATACTCCTATGAGTATTGAGGAATAAGCTCTCTTAAGAAGATGCAGAAAGTGTTCAGCCAAAATTATCTTAAGCACTTACGGTCTACTTTTTGTCACGGCTGGTTACTGAGAATCTTATTCCTTGATGATTCACTTGCTACACTCCAGTGCACAGGTCATCTCAAAGGGCCAGCAGAAAAGGACTGTGATACACTGAATCCATGGCGCAAAAATCTCTGAGTGGCTCTGACATGGGCAAGAAAACAATTGCACTAAGGGAGCTTCAGCTGACCCAGAAATGCATTTGCACACTTGTACGTGTGTGTATGTGTGCACACATTTGCAGGAAAATATATGTATTGGTCTAAACAACAGGACACCCTGATTTAAAACAAAAAAAGGTCTGTTTGTTGCAAAAAACAAAGCAAATAAAGGTAGTTTATCAACTACCGAATTCCTGTCTTGATACAGAATCCACACCAGGGAAAAACCAAACCAAAACAGTAAGAAAAAAACCCCAAACCAGTAACATAAACCCCAAACCCAAACACAATCTTTGGCTGGCTGAACATGAAGGAAATCTTTTCTCACCATGCAACACAACATGCAAAGATAAGCCCCATTAAAAATTCACCTGTGTTGCCACCTCTCCCTCTGCTATCCTTCTGTTCAAATACATTGTATACAAATGATTGCCCTCAAGGGTGCAATTTAATTTTGCTCATTTCAGAATTAGTACTGTCAATAGCTATTATGGCAAGGCAAATTTTCCCTGCAAGAATTTGTAAAACCTGCAGTGTAGAAGTTTGTCTTCAACTGGGTTCTTAAACTGGCAACTGCACACACACAGAGACACAAATGTTTTAAATGAATAGAAAAAAATTAGAAGAGAAGGACTCGTGAAGAGACAGTGGTCAGCACAGAGACATCAGCAGAAAGAGAGAGGAAGAGAGACAGAAAAAGAGGAAGGGAGGGAGGGGGAAGGAAGAATAAAAGTGCATTTTTATTACAACATTACAAACCCTTTGATTGCTCTAATTACACCTAGAGGAAAACAAAACTCGTCTGCTGACACCAAGTGCATGAATAATTAACTGGAAATGAAGGAAGGCAGCAAAGCTACAAACCACCCAAACAGTCTGAAATTACAGGCAGGTTCTCTGCAAAGCAGGAAAGCATGTAATTTCTGGTGTGTGGCGGTATTTTTTTCCCCATTTTCCTCCCTTCTTGTATCTCAAGTGAGCTGAAATGACTTTTCTGCTACTCCTCCCCCACTGTTCTTAGCCTATGGTAGGTCTGCCTCAGATTGTGATGCTGACACTTCTTGCTGTGATGTTGCACTTTGAATTAAGCTCTCTCATTCTATAGAATATTGGGGGAGAGCTTCTAGGAAAATCCAAGATGACTGAATGAAAATGGATGGTATTTTTCTTTGGAAAGAACAATGACTGAATAGTAGTAGTCCTTCAGATGTAAAATCTGAGACTTCAGTAGACACTAAAACCATAGTTGGGCTCTTCAAGTGAAATGGTGGCCCCTTTCCCAGCACTTCTAAAAAGAAGGGGCTTGGGCCCCCAGTGGCTTAACCTACCCCAACTTCCATAATCATTTATTAAAACAGGTACTATGAAGTATTGACGATAGCACTCTCTTTGTTTTCCCCCCATACTGTCCTTTAATTTTTTTAAAAAACAGCCCTCAGGAGTTTTTTATTAGAATATCAAGTGGAATTGAAATGTTCAGCTTAGGAATTTATTTTAGAAAACCAAACCCACTCACCCAACCAATAATGCAGGGAATTTGAGTACAAAATGGTTTGATCTGATACAGTAGCACACTACTGTACAGGTGGGTCACTGTGCCATCTCTGGAATTAAAAGAAGTAAATTAGCCAGAGATGATTGACTCAGTAACTTAGATACAGATTTTTTTGATCAATACAAACAAAAATAAAACACTTCTGGAAATATAAGCTGAATGTTATAAAGAAACTATATGGGATAAGGGGTGGGTAGATGCACTGAATTATTAATGAGTACAGTGAGAACCTCAGATGATGAAGAATTAATCATCATTTCATCTATTTTGCTGAAACATCAAAAAAAAAGAAAAAAACTAATCAATTCCAACAGAAAGGTACTAATAGGAATTACCAAAGGTTGCACTTTTCCATCTTAAAGCTAAGTCCTGCTGAACCATATGAATGAAAAAAATTGTTTGCAATTAATCAAGGGATCTAGAAGAAACCTTGATTTTTATTTTTTTTTTCTGGCATGCCAGAACAATGCTGCTATCAGTCATTTCATGTCTGTAGTGGGTCAAGTGCTAAATAAAGCTATTTTCAAATTATAGATATTTCAAAAAACAAACAAACATTCATTACATAGCAGGCAAGGAGAAGGAAAAGAAAGACTGAGGAAGAGAGCTCCTTGCGCCTGTTTATTTATTTATTTATTTCATCTTTAGAAGTAAAAGCTATTTGGAGTGCCGAAATGCAATTGCTACATGCACCATGATGGATTAGCTCTAGTAAGCTGAAATAAATAGCCATTCATCTCACCACCTGCATCGGCACTGGGTGTACCGTGTACAGGACTCAAATGAAAATCCTACGGACAACCCTAACCGGGGGCACACGCCAGGAACATTTGCAGAATAGCTTTGGTACCACAGCTAACTGCATGTCCTCTTCTGGAGCCTCAGACCAGTTCTATTTGAATCAGCCACTCCACCATTCTCTCTCTGTATGGATACTTGCACAGAGAAAAATGTCTGCAGTCATCTGTCCTGGAGGTACCGAGGGTTTTCTCTGCGCTGAAAGCATCTCAGGAGGTGTGCCCTTAGAAAACCCTTTGTCTACTGCTGTAACACAGCTTCCACACTGCCACCACCAAATGCTGCGGCAGCATTTTACTCACCTCGCTTTTAGAGTCTCTTCTAAAGAATAAAGATGAAAATAAGTTTCTTGAAATAAGTTAAAGCATCTAAACCTCCTGTCACAAATGAGTTTTACACTGCCTCTGTTTTACTGACCAGCCATATATTCCCCAAGACAAAATCCACTTCGACATTTATGGCAAGAGAATTAAGAGAAAAAATTAGTCTTGCTAAAATCTGAACTTTTGTTTCCAGGATGCTTTCCATTTGGATGCTGAAAGCCCTAACCAACGAGCCTGAGTCCAGTACTTAATTTTCACCTTAACCTGGGAAGACAAGTCTTGAGAAAGCCCAGACCTTCAGCAGTTTATGCCCTTATGCCAGGGCCTTTAAAAAAAGAAAAGAAAAAAAAAAATCAATAATCTAGACATCATCATCACTAGCAATGAAGCAGGTGCACAAAAGCAGGGATTCAGCTGAACAGAAAGTTGAGAGTATGGATACTGAGCAACTCAAGTGTGCCAACACACTTTCTCTCTGGACCAGCCAGGAGTGACTTGCTATTCACCGGGCCAGACTCACCCTCACTTACTGACCTGAGACATCCACCAAACACCCCCTTCCCCTCCCTTCTTCCCAACAGACGTCATTAAACACCTTCAGGACAGAATTGTTTTGTTATTTGGTTTCTTGTTTGCTTGTTTTTTTCCAAAGCACCTTGTCCTCTATCTGACACCAGCTTTTATTGCTTAGGTGAAAGAAATGTAATGATTTTTTCAGCAGTACAGTAATTACAATCTTGGTGGAGTCTATACAGGCGGGAGGTCACTAACACCTGAGCAAATCTGATTCCAAACAGCGTATCTCCATCCACCTGAAACAGATGAGAACTGCAATTGCCTCAGGGTATTCATTCTGCACTGTCTTGCATGGGTGGAAGAATGTTTCTCTTCCTCACCAATGAGCGTTTGTCAGAAATTTCTATTTCCTAAATCCCCTGCCCACAGCACCCGTGGCACAGCTGCAGTTGTCCCATCCTCCTCTCCTCTGCTCTAGGAGAGGAGGAACAAAAGGAGCTCAGACATGACTGTCAAGGGGTGTGGAAAAATGGACTTCAGAAAGAAAACCATCCTCCCCAAGGCTATAAAAGTGCTCCAAAGCCACACTGGGAAGCACTAAAAGAGACCCTGTTTGACATGCAGAGCTATCAGAAAGAGAGCTCTGCCTGCAGAGAAAATTAGAAATGAGAAATAGCAAGACAAGGTTCCACACGCCTTGTGCACTTGAAAACACAGAAGTCTGCTTTCTTTATCTTCTAGCTCCACATCCTGGAAAAGGCAATGGAGCGTTAGAGCCACAGGTGCTCTAGCAGCCTTCTACAGCAAAGAAGCCCCCAGTCCTCATGCTGTGACTCGAGTCTCCTACCAACAAAAAAAAATCCAACCACCTCACAATGATGATACACTGAATATTCCCTAAAGCACAGTATCATAATACCCTCCTGTATCCCTCCTCCTCCTCTGAATAGAGATTTTCAAATCAGGATGGCATGAACGAGATGTGGATGATTATTTACATGCAGAAACTCTGCTTATGAGAGGCAGTTCCCACTGAGCTTGATTAATATTATTTTAACCTACAGCTATACGATTGCTTGGAGGATTTGGGGGTGTATCAGCTTCAGCTCACAGACACACCTAGCTCTAACTCGGTTAGTGCATTGCAGCACTGACAGACAGCTCCCATTAAATACACCTGGGTAACCACAGCACAGACACTTAACACGCCAAACAAGCCCCCGCACCCCCACAATCCAGAAGACCTGTGTACAAAAAGCAGATAAATATCTGAAACTTGCAAGTCTTAGAATTGAGCATGTGTCCAGCTGTCGCATCCCTGATAAATGCTCTGACTACGTGAGGTTTTGCCCAAAGGTGGCTCTGGGCTCCTCCCAGGAGCTAGGATCTGCTGAACAAACTTTAGCAAAGCTCTCAGGAATGAAATAATTGAAAACATCAGATCACCACAAAAGGATTCTCAGAGTTTTTTCTTGGATTTTTCTCTTTGGTTCAGATGCACTTTTCAAAGAGGTGCATCACCTGCCTTTAGGCTAAACAATGAAATACTGGAACAATTTGTACATCCCAATTTTGCCGCCAGTTGACACGCTAAAAGAGGACAATTTCCCAATAAAAAAAAAAAAATCTAAGGCACACTGTTTTTTACCTCCCTTTCAATAAGGTAATATACATCTGCCAGGACTTCTGGAAAAATGAAGTTAATACTCCCTCATACAAAATGATGGATATTTGGTTGTGCCTATATGGACTAAAGATTATCCAATAGCCAGAGTCTACTCCTTTGTGTAAAAATAAGCCTGCCATTCACCCTGTAGCTTTTAATAATTATCCAACATTTATTTTACCTGAAACCCACGTAGCTCTGTGGTGCATCGTCGCACATGTGTCTCATTTCACCCCAGAGGTGGATACTTGGCTTAAGTACTGCTCATAAATGGCTTCAGGCTCTGCTGCAGTAAAGGTGCTAGCCAAACGAGAGCTGTAATTAGTGTGAAGAGCACCAGCAAAGGCTAGCACTTCTGCCCAGGACACCAGGTCCTCCCTCCACCACACTGTAGTACCAACCTGTCTTAACACGGGAGCAACATACCGAGCCATCTTGCTGCCAGAGAAAAATTCAATGTGATGATAATTCAAAGAGCTCGTAGATTTTGCTGGGACCTAAAGCACACCCACAAGCAGCACTAGAGACACACAGTGTTGCCTCATTAAAAACAGGGATGATGTCAGAAATATCGATGTGCCAGGCAGCTGCTAGTGAGCACAAATTGAAGGGTGGTCAGATTCTGCCAGCTGGCTCTAAAGCAGCTGTTTAGGGTAGGACACAACTTTGAGATGAAGGCAACTGGGAGTAGCTGGTGTGGTCTTGCATCCTGAAAAAGCAGTGCTTTCTGTGGAAATGTCTCCATGTGTACAGTTAACTCTACTGAAAAAAATAAGCAATAATCCATGAGAAACAGAAAGGTCTTCAAATCCAAAAGACATGAAGAGGAGCTTAGAATAAGTTATTGCTGTTTACAGTGTTTCTCTGCCAGCGGTACCATAAAACAACTGGCGCAGAAAAACTATTTATGTTTCATCACTTAGCTTTTCTTTAGCTTGGATTTCCAACTCATGACTAGTAAAGCCAATTTTTAAGACATGGAACACTCATTTAGCACCACATAACCCTCTTCGCCATATGAGCTGTCATGAGCCATCATATTCCTTTCCCATACAAAGCACTTCACAAAGAGCTTATAGTAGCATTATCCCCATGTTACAGCTATGCAAATTGAAGATCAGATTACTGGTCCAATTTTCAGGGGAGCTGAAAAGGTACATTGTTCCAGGGACATAGATGGGATACTGAAATGCAAACTGTGTGGAAGAAAAATCCCTTCAGCAAGAACACGCAGTACTTTTATTGGACTTTTTCATCCAATGGTTTCCAACAGAATGACAGGAAAAGCAGAGCGCTACTACTTTGTATGATGGATAACCAGAAAAAAGAAAAAGTAAATTGGTATTCCTAGATCAGGTAAAAAGTAAATGGGAGTGCTAATAAGAAGCAATACATTTCCCAAAAGTTGTCTCAGGCTCTGAATGGATCATGCTGCCTTGTTTTAACCTAAATGCTGGAAGTGAATTTATATTTCTCACATCACCTCCAATTCAGAATATGTTGTTGTTTTTTTTTTTACTGAGACTAGCTGTTGACAAGACTTCAATCCTTGGTTTTGCAAACAAAATGGCTGCTCAGTGATATATTGCCAGCCAGAGTGGCTGCATTTGAAGCGCATGGTTCATTCATATTCTGTGACAGAAGAGGAAAACAGTACAAATTTGTGACAGTTCCTGAAAGAATTTATTTACCGTTTGGAAAGGGGCAAGCACAATATAACCCTAACCAATGGAGGCTGTTTACCACATCCATTTCACTCAATGCTGGTAACTTTAACATCGTACTGTTGGCCAGCTCCATAAAAAAGAACTGAAAACAACAAAGTAAAGGTGCCAGCCACTGAAACAGGATGATTCCTCAACTCCGATTCCTCCCTAGGAGACATCATCTCAAAAGGAGACCCACAGCCTTCCATGGGCCTCTACACCCCTGGGATCATTCAGCAGACAGCATTTCAACTCTGGAACACATCCAAGACAGACAGGAAAATAAAGCAAAGGGAGAGGGAGGTACAATTCAGGCAAAAGCAGATTTCCAAGTCTACAGCTCAATCTACACGCACATCAGCCATACGCTAGTCTCTGTGGGCCAGGACGTGATGAAACTAATAGCTGAAGTGGCAACGTAATGCTGGTGTATCTAATGAAAATGATTCTTTGTTAAAGACAGAAAGAAAATAAAGGTACGGAGAAGGCTGGGCCCTCTAAAACTTTCAGTGAGATGTTCTCCTGCGTAAGGAGAGCATTAAAGTTCGTAATGCTCACGTAGGTGCACCTTGCCTTCAGACTTGAGACATTCCTCACTCAGAGGACACATACCGCATGACCTCCTCCAAATACAACTTTACTTTTACTCTACCTCACTACCATTACCCCTTAATATTACATATAGGTTGAATCAAGCAGCTGTCTTCTACTGCCTGAAAAATGAAAGGCTGACATTCGGCAAACCAGAGTACTCCCTTGTAAACCCTAGAGATCATCACGCACACTTACTCCACCTTCTGTGCTATCTCTGGTGGGAAAACAAAACTAAAGAACAAAACTCAAACGTGATTTGCTTCATTTGACTGTTTCAAATTATATTCTTTCAAGCTGCATAAAGCCATCTGTACAGAAACAAAAAAGAAGGGATGCTGTAGCTAAGATTTGGAGTTGCCTTATGCCACAAATCTGACAGCCTCACATTTTTTTATTTGATGCTGGGCAGGCAACAGGAACAAGGACAACCAGTGGAGAACACCATCCAGCCTGTACTCTTGCAAAGTCACTCTGGACCCACAACAAATACAATGGATGTTTTAACTTCCCTATTGCTTCCCCATTCTCAGTTGGCAATAAGATTCCCAATCCATCCCTAACCACCCAGTGCTCAGGGTACCTGGTGCTTTTAGCAACCCCTTTCTCCAGGGCATGACAATCCCTTTGAATCACAGCCCTGATGTTTGGCATATCAATTGCTCCCATGATCTAGTATGGCCTGGAAATGTCCTGTCACTCAGTTATCAGTTCAGGCATCAAGCAATACCAGCTCCAGCACTAACCCCTCAGGAACACCATGGCAAACCATGGTCCTATGGAAAAACAGGCTTTTCCCTCCACTTTACTGAAGAATTAGTTCTGTGTGGGGAAGACCCAGAACTGTTATGATGAAGAGATCGCAGAAACTGATTTGCTGACAAGTTGGACCTCAACAAATCTTTGCAGGAGAAGAATCAGCACAGATCAGGCCCGCTTTGTAAGTTTATTAGTTATCAGACACCAATATCAGTTGTCTCTGGCCACATATTCCTAAAAACCTAATGAAGCTTTTTCCAAAGAAGTAATGAGGAAATCTGGACTCTGACAAGAGCCATTAATTATACAGTTAACAAAAAGGCTCTACATTATTTATTCCAAGCTCTGCAGCAGGAATGCCACATTCTCAACCAACCTGAACAGGCTTTTGCTTAAAGTGAACACTTACCACCATAATATACTTATTAGTACAACTAGATGCTTTGCATTATTTTACATTTTTCAAAGGATATTAAAATGCATTTGGAAACATCAGCAATCAAATGTCCCTGTGAGGTAGATTTGTAGTGTTAGTAGCATTGTTAAAATGCAGCCTCTTCTAGGGCTGAAAATGATACTTCAATTATAGTATTCACACCGCAACAAACCCTGATATTGCATCCTAGCGTCCATCCAATTCAGAAACTTTTTAAAAAATCTGTAATTTGTATTTAATTAAAGCAGTTTATAATCAGATAATGAATCCTCACAGTAACTGCTTTTGAACAAATGATGAAAACAAGTAGTCACAGGATGATCTGTCAATTATTGCCCCGCCTGTGGATTCTTTACACGGGAAAGAAATGGGAGAATTTCACCAAGCAGAAGTCTTCAAATTATCATTTGGAGGTCTGAAAAGAACACGCAGAATCTTTAAAAGAGAGTATGTCTAATCTGAGACTCATGCACTTGGAACGGCGATACAGGTGGGCTACAGAAGGAAGCCTCAGCCACATCCAAGTTCAGAACACTCTCTGCTACGTATTTACACAGCATTTGCTGGGCCAGCAATTTTTGCTAGTTGTGATGCGTTTCTTGTATTGTATTTGTCTTGTTCATGTATAGTGAGTCATTTTATTTTGTTTTATTTCTGCTCTGAGAAAATCTGAAGCAATGAAAGACGATTGATTGACATTGTGTCTCCATGCCACAACACTATGCCACAGAGTCACACCACCTGCCACCACTACCGGCTACAGGAGACTGAGCCATGCACTAATATTTCCCCCAATTATCCATGGCCCACTGGCCAAAGCCCTCTGCATTCTCAATTCCACTGAGGATAATCTCCTGTATAATTGTACTGATAGGAAATGACAGTTTAGGAGGGAGACCACAGGATTTTCAGTCTAAGCTTTACCGAGTTCTTGCTGGATTGCTCTCAGATCTGCATGCTCCAGGCTTTCCTGGCAGCATCCTAAAAGGTATCTCAGCCCTCACGCTGCAGGAGATACCTGCAATTTAAGGCTGCTGAGGAAGCAGCTGAGCCAGAAAAGAACAGTGATCCCAGTTCTGACCCTCATTTACAGGCAGAAGTAGATGGGGAAGCTACATGAAGGAAAAGGCTGGTACAAGAGATTTATCTCAAAAGGAAAGGTTGAAACAGGTTTGCCAGCTATCAGGGCTTTCTAAATCCATGTCCTTACTAAAATACCAGATGCAACAACAAAGAATTATACCTGGGAAGAACGCATGTCACATGTACCTCGGTGAAAAGGGAAACAGATCCATTGCGGGTTCCTGGTCTGCTTCTCAGTTACGTGGCAAGTGAATTTGGCAAAGCATCACTTCCAGCCCCACGCCTCAGCTTCCCTCAGCTATGGGAGTCGTAGCAGTTAGCAATTTTCTGGCACCATTAAGAAATCTATTCATTTACACACATAAAAGAAAGCTCCTCAAATTGCACTCCCTTGCAGAAGAGCCATGAATGGCTTCAACCCTGGTGCCTGGCACCAGCCCCGCCACCAGCCCAAGGCTGCCTGTATCCCACGGCGCTCTGCTCTGCTCGAAAGGGCTGTACGGAGATGCTCTCTTAACAGAGGACGTGGTGAGATGTGCTGGCACAGAGCAGCTTACTTAAAGTGATCAAAAGGCCTGATAGGCACCACAGAACACCTGAAAGGGGTGAGAGCCTTAAGGAGCAGCTGGGTGCCCACCACTCCGTGGGCACAGCTTGCAGAGCCAGCAGAGTTGCCCTTCTGTGTAGCCCCCATTCTCAGCCCCTCTGTCAGACATCTCGCAGCGGGGGAGTGGGGGGGTACGCTGGCTCAGATTCACTGCAGACACAATGGCAACAGTAAAAAGCAAACAAGGTGTTCTGCTTCAGAAAAATGTAATTAAACAGTCCTCTATGCCAGCCACCTTTTCTCAAGCTCTGCAGCCATTGTTCACAGGAAGAAAAAAAAAACCACCAAAAACCCACAAGAAAAAAAAACAAAAGAAAAAACCCAACACATTCTTAACACCGTATTAAGTTTTATGTCTATTAAATTTTACCTGTAGAAAATAAAACAGTTTATCTCTTTTCTGCCTTTTCATAATGCATTTTTATGCTTCTAGGTCTCTGCCCATTCAGGCTCTAGGGGCTGAAAAAGTATTCTATATACCATTACCTGGGTAAACACCCTATAAATTACAACTGATATTTATCAGCCTCATGGCAATTTCACTATATTAGAAATAGTACCAGACTGTATTTAGATAGATAAGATATGGGTAAAAGATTAGCATACATAGATGTCTAAAAAAAAATAATCCATGTCCTGCTATTCTAGACAAAATACATACACACATGACTTTAATTAACTTTTCCTGCATTTGGAATCCCACCAGGATAGAAAGCTAGCAGGATCATTAAACGCAATCATATTTTCAGCCCAGCCTGATATTTCATTGGAACCATTCAAATCAATTTACCCAACAGAGACATTTGTCCCTCGCCTGTCACCGTGGCCTGTACTGAGCGTCCTGCACTTCTTTATCTTTTGGCAGGGCCATCACAAGCAAGCGACACAGAGGGTGATGTATGGGAACTCAAATAAGTTATAAATCCTCCATCCCTTCATCAGCCATCAGCCTGAGTGAATTTATTCCAGCCAGTGTTGGCAAAGACTGCCTCGCTGCTCTCTGGAACAAGTCAGCTTTAAGATGACACATTCTTCAAGGTAAAGTTCCTTGTCCCTTTTGGGAAAAGAAGACATTGCAATGGCAAGGAATGACCAAAACTCACATCCCCAAAAGGCAGTGCTGTGCCTAAATATCAGCAAGTCTCTTCCACACACATTCAGATGCTTCTCAAAGGTTTAGAAACCTGAACTAAGAAGCCCTCTCATCAATAATTTAAGAGCAGTTACTCCACTGACAAAACTTTAAGAGACTACCATTTTAAAAGCTCAAGAATCAAAAAAAACCCCAAACCAACCCCAAAAGAACCACCATGCAAACCCATGCCTGTTTGAAGAGTGGACAGTTGCCTGAAGTTCAGGATAAAGAGATAAAATAGAATTATTTTAAAAACTTGGAGGAGCAGTGAAAGACATTCGGTGTCATGCTCCTTTTTCATAGCAGCTGCCCAGAATTTCTTGCAAGGTCTTGTATACCAGTGCCATTCTCAAGGGTGTTCAACATTTTCTTTTCCCACAGCCAAGAGGACAGGCATTGAAGAGTTGGTAGCCGTTTAGATGGCTAATGTTAGAATCCCTGAGTGGTACAGCGCATGGCTGGTCCAGACTGGCAGAATAACATCTTTGCTGAAAGCACTTGACATGCCAGCATCCTACGGTTTAGATACATACTAATGACATTCCTTCCTCCCTACTGTAGCTGAAGGCATCGCCACTGCACCCGTTTAACTGACAAATATCACAGGTGCCAATTCCTGGGTCTCCACCGCTTCTCCTCCTTTTCCATGAGCAGTGGTACGTAGCCAGCACTCAAGCACCCCATTCTCCATTGCAGGGACCAGATCTGAGGGAGCTCTGGCATGGCAGGTCAGTCTCTGGATGGAGATGGCTGTGTGCCTACAGAACTGGCTGTTCTGCAGTTCTCTCTGCAGACAAAGAGACAGTTTACACCAGCGAAGCCGTAGCCCTGGCCCTTCCCCTAGCATGGCAGATACACTGTTCAGCTGATAACTAGTTTGATTGTACGTGAACACAGATTTGATATTCCAAGTATTCCGTTCTCCACTTTGTTGTTTCTAAATGATAAATGATCCAAGAGCTCATTGATAAGATAGCATAAAGAAAAAGCTCAAATGCCTTCCCACCAAAGTCAAAACATAGATATTTTGTCCAAGAGCCAGCTAAAAAACACTCAGATATGGCAATAAGGTGCAATGACATGTAGTGTCAAATTCAGTGCGAGAGGTGCATTGCCTCTGAAGTTTCTGCCAGAGTAAGAGGCCATCAAGCAAACCTGGGTCATTACAGAGCCAGCATCAGTGATCAGATGAACAACAGACCTATTCCGAAAGCTCGGGTACAAGTTCTCCTATCCTGGCATAGTGAGAAGAGCAGAGATATGGGCGCTCTCCACTCACCAGCATTTCCTCTATTGCAGGCACAGGACTTTGGAGTAGTTAGGAGAGGGGCAGTGGTTCCATTCTGAACCACAGCCAATGTGTTCAGGCCTGGACATCCAGGCTATAAATTCTACCCAGGGTTTTCCAGTCATCAGCCTCACAAAAATAGCTCTCCAGACATTTTCCACATGCAACTGCAGTTCAAAGCACAAAACATAAACATCTCTCTTCGTTCTAATAAAGGCAAAGCTCTAGTCCTTTAAAGACTCATTTCAGTTTGGAAAAAAAAAAAGTTTAGGTCAATATTTACGACTGAAGTCCCCTTCTCCCAACACGTTCAGCTATGGGGCTTTCAAACAGATATCATTAAGCCCATCCTGCTCTGCCACCTGCCTCCCTCCCCTGCATCCCCTCTCGAATGCGCATGCACAGACACATGCAGACACACATACACACTCATCTCAGTCATCTGATACCATCGTAAAAGCAGCAGTCTCTTCTTTCCCGTGCACACATCTCATTATCCACCCTTAGCATACATCTTGAGTAACGCAATTTACTTCAATGTCACCAAGAGAAAGATACTCCTCTGGGATTGTCATTACCATAAACCACAATCTGCTGCCAATTTATATGTCCTTACCCACCCCTTGTTTTAACTTCTTTATAAACGATAGCAAATTGTTTTGCACCCCTGGTGTTGTCACTTAGTTTTTACATCTTCAGAAATCTTCTCGCTGCTTTTCTTCTTCCCCTCAAAATCGTGCTTTACTTTTTGCCTCCCTCTGCACCCCTGTATCTTTCAAGCCCAACATCACAGCACAGTGCTGTTGCCCTGTCAAGTGCCCATCTGTTCCTGCTGGGTTGACTGTCACTGTCACACAAACCTGCTTCCCTGGTCTGTTACAAATAAACCAACCTCTCCAGTCCACACCAAGCTCTGGCCAGCAACCTCAGAGAGCGTCCTGCTACTGCCAGGTGAAGCAGGACAGATCAGTAGAACAGGGGTCATCAGTGTGATCACAGATTTCCTTTATGAATAAGCCAATCTCAAAGCATGATCCTACAGCAGCTCAACAGTTGAACAGTTGACGTTGTTTGGGAGATTTTACATCTCTGTCTGTCTGTTTACTGCTCTTACTATTTGACTACATAGTCCTCTGGCACTAGCATAAGTTAGGGTGTCATAACAGGTTATGGAAAGAAGCCTGAGTCTTGAAAGGAAGATTTCTGGAAATGACCAATATCTATATTTTGATAAACAAAAGGAATTTAAAAAAAATAAAATCAAACTAATAAGAAACTGCCAGAATGAAGTAAAGAGAATTTTAGCTGTGGGTTTAATAAGACAACAGATTCAAATTGAATGTACCTGAACCAAGATGTGGTCTCTGAGGTGGTAGTTAAATATCTGAACAGTGGCTATTGTTAAGGTATGACTGCATCCTCTATTAGGGATAAAAATCTTTATTAGTAACTAGATAAAAACAGTTTGGAAGAGAGCAGCAGCCCCTTTGTCAGAAGAGGCACTTCTGTATATAAAACCAGAAATACATGAGACTTCAAAATCCCAAAAAGAGAACATTTATCTAGGTGGCAATTGAAGATGCTTGGAAAGGCTAGAAGAATCATTTCATGGCATGCAAGGTGACTTTTCCCCTCTGCATATGAAGAGAAAAACTTCCTTAGTTTATGAGAAACAGCTACATTTTTGTTAACTAAGACATTTATTCGCTTTAATTATGTTAATGAGTTTTAATGAAGTCTGTGCTTCATTAGGATTCCTACCCCAAACTATTTTCATGAAAATATTACCAAAAAAATCAGACAATTCTCAACAGAGGTGCTGAAAAATAGACTTATATTGCTCAGTCAAGGAGGCAAACATATACTCCAAGGAAACTGTGTTCCCTCTAGGATGCTGCAAAGGAACCCAAATGGTCCAGGTGGTGCTGGTCACAGTATTGGATTCATCACTGATGAGCCAGCATGGAGACACGGCCCCCTATTACCATATCAGTCTTTTGAATGGTTTTACGTTTGCATGCATTTCCGTTGTGCACTATTCACATCGTCAGTTCACTGGACTCCAGTGTGGAAAGGCTTTTAAAACATGTCCTAATAATACAACAGCACATCTCTTAAAACCTTACAGAATTTCTGGCAATGAATGGAAGGCAAAAGTTCCAGTGTGACCAGATGTATTTTGCCTTCTTGAATAATGCTGGTTTTAGCATGGTGTGGAATTTTACTTCATCTATTTCTTTAAATTACACGAGTGGCAGTGCTACATGCTGTTGAAAAGCTGGCATATCCCAATGGTGTGGAAAATTATCCCGGTATGTAGTTAGTCCCAAAAGCACTTTGCAATGGAAGGTGTCACAGGAGCACAAGCACCAGTGATCACAGACTGGTCAGGGCTGGAAGGGACCTCTGGAGATCACCTAGTCAAACCACTGCTCAAGCAGGTTCACCTGGAGCAGGTTGCCCACAGACATGCCCAGGCAGACTTTGAGTATCTCCAGAGAAGGAGACCCCACAGACCCCTCTGGGCAGCCCATCCCAGGGCTCTGTCACCCTCACATGCAGACGGAACCTCCTGTGTGACAGTTCATGACCGTTGCCCCTTGTCCTGTCATGGGGGACCACTGAAAAGAGCCTGCCCCATCCGCTTGGCACTTGCCCTTAAGATGTTTGTAGACGTTGACAAGACCCCCTCTCAGCTGCTCCTCTCCCGGCTGAACAGCCCCAGCCCGCTCAGCCCTTCCTCCCCAGGGAGATGCTCCAGCCCCTCCCCAGCAGTTCCCTGTCCCTCTGGAACTGGGGAGCCCCGCACTGGGCTCAGCGCTCCAGATGC